>JAQGBT010000179.1:0-70892 GCA_034698585.1 Disparrhopalites patrizii
CGAATTGAATTATTATATAGTAATTCCGAATTGAATTATTATATAGTAATTCCGAATTGAATTATTATATAGTAATTCCGAATTGAATTATTATATAGTAATTTCCGCTTTCTGAATTGCTGCTGCTCGTATTTCTATTTTTACTTCACACAAAGATACAGTAATTTGAACATGGAGCATTTGAAACGACTCATACGGTATGTAACTAGTGATTGTTTATATTCCCAGTCTGGACATTTAATTAGGTAAAGCAGAATAGTTGTGAATTAATTTGTGAAAAGTCAATGAGTGCAAGTTATGCACTTTAATTACTTAAATAAGGGCGCACGAATAGCGTAAAAATTGACGTTGTTTGTCACTATTAAAAATCACACCTTTCGCTCTCTCAGTATGTCGTCAGTGTAATCATTGACGCTATTTCTCTTTGCAATTGTTGTATTATCCATTATAAACTTTTGTTGATTCTGTGCATGTAAACTGAAGTGATGTCAACTCTGTTGGGGAAGTTTTGAAGTTCACGATTCCGAATTGGATGGCAGCGGAAATAAACATGCGAACTAATTTTTTCTTTCGGAATTTGACATCCATTGATGACGCAATTTATGTCATCTCTGAATGCCGATTTTATGACTATTAAATAAACGTTATCATCTGTGTGAATCATACAGTCTACGGTCACAGGAGGAACCGGTTGTTGGACACCAATCACCTCGCGTGTATTTTTGGATAGGTAAAAGTACGAAAAGCAAGCGGAAGTGATGCATTTTGGGGTAACGTGAGCATTTCCTGTAATGCTCAGTTTTTATTTCAAAAAAGGTATCGTTGACACGAATATATTCGTCGTCAGTGGAAGAAACTGGAAGTGAAAGAGGTCAATAATGGTCAACGTTACCGTTACTCATAAGTCTGCAAGGCTGTATATGCATCATACCTGTGTATACTGTATATAATATACGCACGTATACCTATTTGAATTCACAAAACACATAGGTATCTATAAGTATTTGCGTATATCAGTACACATCAATTCACCCCAATAGTATCAGATTTTCCTTTCTCTTTTCGGCCCTCCAAAAACCCTATGACACAATATGTTTTCAAAGTGATGTCGTTTTGTTGTAAAGTATTTGTACCATTGTCAGAATTAATGGAGTGAATACGGAAAACAAGGCTTGCATAAATTACATAACCAACATAAACATCACCGATACTCCTATCAATGGTTGGCTTGTACCCTTTTAACGCATCCAAGAAAATCATGACGCATTCAGGAAGCCTTTTTGGAAAATGCTTTAAATATGTCATACTTTGAGTGTGCATTTGTGTGCATTTCCATTAGCATTTCTCCAATACAGATGCATTTCTTGCTGAATTAACCAGTGGACAGTCTTCTGAAACAATTCATTAACCTTTCAACAATTTCGCCGGACAGTTTGACAGCTTAATTTCTTCAAAATTCTGTAGTCACATGATGGTCACTTCAGAAACCCATTTTAGTGTAGACTCCAGATTGTGACTTGTGACAAGTCTCATTTGCTATTAAGTGTCAGCTTTGACGACCTACAAATGTTCTCTATATTGAAAGCATATTTCCAAAATCATTTTTAATTTGAAAAGTTCGTACAGCGAGTAGGTGTAGGTAATAGGTATGCACAATTAGGTCTAAATTATTGTTTCACGAAATTTTATTTCAAAAGTAAACATTGCCCTTAGTAGTTAACAGAAAATTATCACAACAAAATAGCTCAGGAGCAGCAGACAAGTGTTTTTAGTTTTTATCATTCCTATGCAATGGTTGTTGTTGACTTGCGAATAGCTTAACCAAACTAATTTCCGAGGACTTCTCCTTAACAAAAAAATAAGAAACCATTTTCTCAACATTCGCATGATGATGCACTGCATACGAGAGGCAACGACATGGACGCATTTCCCCAGTGAACACAAACCATTAATAGGTATCTCGCGCTGAAACGAATTCATGCGAAAGTTCTTGCGCGCTATTCTTGTCCGTAAAGTATTCGAAAACCGCTTGGAAATAAGGAAAAACATGTGTAATTTAAATTATGCAGACTGGAATCAATCACGCGTGGTTTTTCCTGACACACATGCATCTATCATATAGAAATTTTAATTTGTAATAGTATATTTCATGAAATTGTACTGACTTCTGGGAGAAGCAACCGCTTCGCGATTGTGGCTGCATTTTTAAATAATAGCAGATGAATTCTGTTACTCTGGTTGGATCTGCAAGTATGCAGATCTTAGCACCTATGTATGTATGTACATACGCTAATATGTATGTCCGTATTCCATATATTATTGTGCTTAAACAACAACCATATTTTAAAGATTCCAAGAAAATAAATGATGCTTGACTAGCATATCTCGTACACCGCTCTTAACTTCCAACTTTTCTTCTTTCATTGCACGCAGTTCCCACTCCAGGCTGAGGGTAAATGAAAACTGGGAGAGAAGTCGGAGTTCACATTTTAGACCTATCCAACCCGGACTATTCAGAAAACTCCAGGGGTGATACCTGCACGCACAATTAAAACGGGTGAAGAACATCGTCAAAATTACATCACTAATTGCATTTTCAGGTATCCGGTACCATCTACCATTTATCTTACCATTTATTTACAACGTCTGCAGAAGAACAGAAAATTTCGATCCACAAATGTAGCACTTGTTCATTAAGTCCCAAACAAATGAGCGACCTAAGTTTGACATCCATTTGTATTTTTTCGTGCGATCGGTTAACAAGTTCCACACAGCGGTACAAAAGCTACAATTTAAAGTACCAGAAACAAACGTTAGGTACTGCAAGCGAATTCGGAGATTTACTTTTTAGAAAATTAGCAACCTCTTCGGGACTGAGAACTTTTCCGTCTTCATCCAAGCGATATGTTTTACACAGAACGAGACGAGAGTAAACAGATTTGAAATCTCGTTCTATCTCTTTAAAAGCGACTTCCTCCACAAAGAGCCAAGGGTGTGAAGGACCTGCCAAACTAGTGGGCTTTTTCATTCCATGTTCGAATATCCTTTTTAGAGCAGGACAAAGGGTTCCTCGGACTAGATCAGCTATTCCCTCGGTAACAGAGTCATCTCCCGCAGCTGAGTACTGTTTCGAACGTTCGTCCAGAACAGTCACAAACTTTGCAGGGAACCAACCCCTATATAAATATAAATATTATGTTTATTTCAGTAGAAAGTCTTAAAGATATCCACAAACTTTTTAAGAAAGGATAAACGAAGTACCTCAAACCATTTAACTCTCCGATCCAACAATGTTCGTCCTTGGAACTGACAACCGTTATTATATCATTTTTACGAAACCCTAGCTCATCATCGTCTCTTCGTTCAAAATCTATTAAAACATGTAGTGTTTAAACGCAACGTACTGAGTGCATACTGGATACATAGAATAAACACAATTAACACGTGCAAGATTTTGGAAAGTCTTACCCACTAGTGCTTTGGCCCGCTTCACCCCCACGACAAAACTTTGGGAAAACCTTTCGTGGTCTTTCGCATGACTTTCCAGGGAAAAATCCGGCTCCAAATTAACTTTCATAAATTTAGGATCGTAAGAAATAAAATGCCGACCAATTTGAAGAATGCCTTCATGAAGATCAACCATCAGTTCTGGAAAAAAATGTGAAATAAATAACCAGGATTCGTGCACGTACATGGCAAAACTGGATGAATGCAAATAAGGTAAAAAATGGTTGTTAAGTAAGACGTGACAATGTTTACCGGTTTGGCGCACGTTTTTGTTCTTCATATCTTCAGGTCCTTTGCTTTCACCGAAAAAGCTTTTCAAAACATTGCCTTTGCCCCCTTTGCCAGGTTTCCGGGTGTCCCTCTTTTTAACCCGCCGGTACTTGGAAGACGAGAAAACAGCTGCATCTCCATTGGTACCCCCTTGGCTGATCACGGACTTTCTCTCACTATCCAAACTGTGTTTACTTAAATTTTCGTACGCTTCCAAATTCAAAATATCAAAATCATCCAAGGTCGCTGGAAGGTCACTGAGGAAGTTGAAAATTTCGGCAGAATTCTTCAATTGCAGAAGTTGCTCATCCCTTAATTTGATGAGACCAAGCATAACCTTGAAAATGATAATGTCCCCTTCGGCGAAGAATAAATCCCAAATTCTCAGCAGCATTTTCACGTGGACGACAGAGGCAAAAAGTGTGAGAAACCAGGTGAGTACAATGAGTTCCAAATCAATGTCGTGCTCTTTAAGCAGTGCATCAACTTTTGGGAAGAATTTGGCCACGAATCTCGTCAATACCAAAGAGTCAACTCGAATACCGCCAAAGTCTGATGTGAAGTAGGAAGCTGGGAGAAGTTCCTCCACGATTGTACATATCAACCAAAATACGTCTTCCTCCTCCATGAATAAGAGGAGGTGGGCTACAACGGTGCCCATTCCCTGGCAGTAGCCAATGTCAGGATACAACCATGCGATAGCTCTGAGAACCCTGCGAAGGCGAGTAATGCCAGGAGAGTCTATCTTGCTGAAGCAACCGTTCGTAGGTAAAATTCGGGTAAGATCTTTTTCAATATGTTTGGCGAAGGAAAAATATTCATTTCTTGTTGATTCTTTAACTACTTTCCAATATGGAAGGTTCGCAGGATTGACCTTCATGCTCAGGGCACCGCTGAGACGCAGCCAAAGTTGTGGTCGCAGAGAATGTGGAACCCCACCGTTCTTCATCATGTCCCATAACTTCTGAGTCAATGGAAGCTTAATAGGAATTGAATCCCATGATAATTCTTGTACTTCGTCTCGACTGTGTGAAAATTCTAAGTACGCCAACCACTGCAACCTGCAACGAAAAACAAGTACCAGTTAGCATCGTTTAATATTACATAAAACAGTATAACGTTAATAACCAATTTGATATGAGGCAAATAACTAATACTAACATACAACATAATTGACACATACATACATATGTATGGCATCCCATAAGCTGACAAAAGGCTGCAAATGCATACTCGAAGAAGCGTGTTTCTTAAATCGATAAATCTTGTATTTGTCTTTATTCTTGCTAAGGTATTGATCATGAGATGCATACACCAGTAATAATTTGTACATATTCATTGATAATCAATCAGTTCATTTTATTTCAGTCCTCAAGTAATTAAAAAACGTTGAGCAGATGCTTCACATACAGTTACAAACAGAACAAGAGGAAGAACGAAGATATGTACAACAAAAAGGAGGCAGTTTTTGTCGGAATTATGCGTCCGATCCACACAGTAAAACTCTTGGTCTTCTTTGCTAGCAACTCATACCACTGTCACTCTTATGTAAGAATTTTGTAGAACGTATGTATATCCGACAAGGTTGAAGGGGGCTAGGGGGAGTGACCAAATCGTGAGTATAAGAACAACCGATAGCCAATTTTGAACCTGTAAAATATGTTAGAAGATTTTAGAACGTGTGAGCACACACAATTCAATACATGGAATAATTAATTATGTACATATTTCGAATTTTGCGTAAGTATAAATAAGTTTGGAAGCATAATTCACAAATCTATGCTAGGTTGCGCAACAGAAATTAGTTTACCATCTTGTGAATAGTCCATCGCAGAAATGGGTGAAGGGTATGATACAAATTCAGAAACTCTTTTCTTCCTCTCAGCATCCCAAACATAAATTTTCTTATCAGAAGCTCCGGTTGCGAAATATGAGGTTTGATTATTGATGCTAGTAAATAATTAAAATTTGTAGTGGTTTTACACAAACTATAGTTCAATTTCACATCCCACTATTTTCTTTAAAGAATTGTCTGAAACACCTACCTGATGCAATTCACAGGATGGCCGACATTATCTGGTTTTGTCACATGCGGTTTAAATGCATACGTCTGAACAGATGCATCATCTTCCTGTACTGCTTCAATAGAGACACGACCCTCAATACAACCCAGAGCGTATTTCTATGAAGATTTTCAAAATAAACTTATAGCCCGGCAAAGGCTGATTTGATTCCCGAATTCGTATGTATGCCCAAGTAAAATATACAATTTCACTGCTCGGTGTTTAGTTTGTAACCTTTTTATCGGGAAAAATTTTGATAGCTCTCGTTTGGTAGGAAGCAAGTTTGGAAGGTCTCTCAGCAACGAATGATTTAGTACTCCTTAAATCCCAAATCGCAACTAATTTGTTGGCCGTCCCCACTACCACCATTTCGTCCCGTACGTCCATACAAAATACCTAAAATAATGTATAATATTACTACTTAAACTTGGTAAAACTTAAGCAAATAAAATATCGAACAAAAAGACAAGTCTATTTGTGAACTGATTCCGTTGCTTGGCTGACAATATATAAACTATAATAACGGGTAGTTGATTTCACAATTAATAACTCACTTCATTTACTTGGGGAAGACTTTCAACAGCAGAGTTAGTTCTTTCATCCCAAATCATGATGCTCGCATCCCAGCCTCCAGTAACAATGACATTATTACTGTGACTATATTCCATACAACGGACGGCGTCCACATGTTCTCCAATTTTGGCATCTAAATACAGTTCAAGAAATCCGAGTATAATTTGTTGTACAATCAAGTATCTAAACAACTTTCATTCGCAAGAATACTTACGTTGCTGAGTAGTCAAATCCACTGTGTATACGGCACAATCCAACCCTCCATGAAAAACACGACTGGCCTGCCATCAAATTAATTTCCATAATTTTTTCCCCCATTTTCATCTCAAACAAGAAAAAGTTGGATAATCATTGTTCATTTCAAATGTGACAAATTCTTACCGAAGCTGTGCAACAGAGGAGAGGGTGATTTTCTTGATAGGCAAGAACACATTCTTTGTGCTCCACATCATAGACTCGTAAAACCTTATCCCAAGATGACACAACTAAGAGATCTGGTGACTTCGGAACAAATTTCATATAACTAATTGTATCTAGTGGGGGTTCAGGTAGAACTAATTGGGCCTGCAAAGTGGCATTGTTGGCAGTATTTTGCCGATCCATTTTATGTAAGGTCAAGGTACTATGGGATCTCCAAATTGCCCTAATATTATACTCGTGACGTTTAGTTGACAAAAAATGCAATGCAACACAATTAAACTTAAACAAAGAAATTATATACTAAATGAATCTAGTAGCATGACTTTCCATTCCCTAAATCCAGAAACAAAACAACAAAAGTATCCCAGGTCAAGATAACAGAGTCGCGATAAAATGAGGTCAACTAGAAATGCTCACAGGTCAGAACACTTTTCGAAACAACAACAAAAACGTTGGTCCAACAAATCTTGGAATACTTTACAACAAATTAATCAAGAAAAAATACCGACAAGTTAAATGAATGAAAATGTCTTTCACTTGTGGGACTACTGGACTACTCCGTTCACTTCATATTCATTTATTGTGGGAGACGACCAACGGAAAAATGAGGAAAAGGGAGGGAAATTTTCGCGCGTTGCTAGTTTAAATGGGCCAACCGGCAGCGTCCGAATCCAACCGCGTGACCCAGTTCATTTTCTTATTTCTTTAATCGGCTTTTGCATCCTGACTCCTACTCCTGACTGCAAATTACACATCCAAAAATCCAAAGGATCCGGAATCGGGAGACCTGACACTCCAGACGTATACATATGTGTATACATATATTTCATATGCGTATGAGCCAAACAAATCAATGACATTTGGAAACTATTTCGGTGTTCTTTCGTACGCTTCTAAGCCGAAATGTGCTGCCCGAGACCCGAACAAATATAGGGATCAGGGCATCTAAAAATTGCGGGAGCCCCAAAGATCCGAAAATTCCGTTGGTCAATTAAAATCGCCTAATCACTTGCAAATAATTGCATTTGTTTACGTACTATTAGCTATAATATGCACCGGCATTTATTGGGTCTGCATTGATTTTTTTTGTTATTACTATGTGGTTTATTCCAAATAATAAAGAGCATTTTAAACAAATGTAAATACGCAAAACGCAAACGTATGTATGTTGATTTCTCAATTTGTAAGTGCACTCATGTATGTATTTATGTATAGGACGATAAGGTACCGCGTCAGCTTTGTATTTCTTATTGATGTATACATACATACGTACACCTATTATTATCTGTATATTTTGGACGAAAGGAACAATTGTCCATGTGCAAGAGTTAAGCGAACCCCTTTGGGACACTTCGGATCAATTAAATGCATTTTACTTACAAATATATATCTTAATCTTACGTTGTTAAAATTTTGTTCGGATTTGTTTAGGTAAAACGAAATTAATTCCACATCAAAATGTGATCAAGGTTGCTTGCCGACATGACACCTTGACGGTGAGTGTAACAAACGGTGACCAATGAGCATGAACATTGCACAAATGAAATGAATGATCCTAAATAAATACGCGAAACAAGACATGAAGCTGCACATAGGTGAAGTTGCTCAGTCAAAACATATGGAAATGTTTCAGAGGGCGTATTAGTTGCACAGTTCCACATTTTACAATGCGTGAAGTTCTACATAATTTTAAAATCTATATATGGGGATGGTTTATCTGGAGATTTTAATCCGGGGACAAGGAGCTACTGAGCTAAACAATTGAACAAGTGCTCAAGTTGAAGGGATTTCTTACCTCACGGTGTGATCCTCAGTGAAAGGAATGCCGAGCAATTTGTTGGAATTCTGTTCAGGTCCATCCTCCTCGTCAATGCGGAAGCCAAGCTCGTCAAATCCGGAGTCGTCGTCTGGGACATCAGGAGGCCACATGGAAGGGGTCACGGCACTAAAAGGTACTCCAGGCTTCGGACTCACCACGTGACACAAGCCCGATTTGTCATTGGAACAAAAGCTCGGCAAGTCTTGTTCCGTCTGATCATCGCACGCCGACTCGACCAGTGCAAATTTCTGCCAATTGTTATTATGATTGACATGGTCAGTGTGGTTATTATTGTTAATGTAATTCCTCGTGAACTCCATTCTTAAGTGCGTCACACGTAAGCCGCTATTATTACTGTTGTCACTGCTATGAGTACTGTTACACTTCCTGCTTCTATGTTTCTTTCTGCTAGTTTTCCCCGGTCCAGGCCCTTCCACTACAATATTGGAGAGTTTCTCAAAAATAATTCTGGCCTTTCTGTGGCTAATGAAGCCAGGGCCGGGATTGTCACTACCGAGGCTTGGGTGTCCATTATTATTCCTTTTCCAGATGGCTATCACCTGCATTCTGGCAAACGGGATGATGATCAAGGAAAGCACGAGGGCTAAATGAAGCTCTTTTTCCACCGGTAGTCCCCATTATATTCTAAGCAAAACCTTGTCGATTATCAGGTGAGGGAAGGTTACTTGCACTTTGCCAACTAACTAAATATTTGGAACCTTTTAACGATCACACACGTCCCCACAAATTATAGTTTCCTCCTTCGTTGTTTTTTTGTGTAAAATTCAAGGAGGAAGGAACAATTTATTATGTAATCATGACCAAAGGATATAATTAACACTAGCTATCTTCCTCGTTCCCAACTGGAAAGACATCCAGCATGTCGCATGTAGTATAAATATGTGTACATGACATGAGTTATACATTTTATGGGGTTAGGCCAGATCTATAACAAAATAATATTTGTAGTCAAAAAAGATTAATAAGACTTGTAAGTCTGGATCGTGTAATTTGTATTCCATCAACTTGAGTGGCGTTACAGTCCTTCATGTAAAAAATACAGCAGAACATTTGTGCCAGGTGTTCCCATTACCCATAATAGCATGCAAGTGTAAATAGCCTCCGCATGCAGGATTGTCCCCAATGCTTCTCTATTTGGATTAAATGTTCCTCTTCGTTACTAGCAAGCCATATCCTCAGCAAAATACTTCCAGGAGCAAAAAATATCCTCAAATATTATTTACTTGCACCTATCCTCGTGTGACTTTTATATCATTTACATTGAGTCATATAAATACAACCTCCAATGACAAAGTTATATTTACTTAACAAAAACGAGGTTCAGACCACAAACTATTTTGCGATCAAATAGCAACAGTTTTATTTATTAAAACAAGGCAGGAAATTGTTTACCACGTTTTTTTTCTATTATTGAAACTGATGAATGTGAAAAGACTTACGTGAACCGTGTATTTCCCCACGTAGCCCTTTCGGTCGTGGGCAAGGGCTGTGGAATTGAAGAGAGATTTGGCAAAATCCATGGTTTCTCCCTTTTTAATTGTTTCTTGTATGGAAGATAAAACACAGTAAATAGTTACGTGTTGCGTGTTATTTTTTTTTAATTGTTACACCATAATTTCAAGAGAGACAGATGCCAAATTTTCTTCACTAACTTTAAAAAAATTTATGTACATACGTGTGTGGGCAGTAGGAAAGACGTGGTCAAGAGATTACTTCCTCTTTCCAGTCCAATGACAATTCGGACAGTCAAAAAAAAAAATGAATGTGACACGTTAATTTTGCCCACATATGGTCTGCATGTAAAGAGCATAGGAAAAACAATAACAAGAGCAGATGTAGAGAGAAAGGAATTGATGGAAAGTATGGAACGTGAGAGGGGAGCTTTTGCGGCTGCGACAACTTCCAGGAGGATTTTTTTTTTCACTCGGGAATAAACCACAGAGCTGGAGCTAACACATGCTGGAAGTGGTCGGCCACTTTCGCCCTTTTCCGTCGGGCGTTTACGCAAATACGGGCTCACAGGGTGTTCCGTATTTCTCCAGACGATCGAAAATCAAGTGAACCAGCCTAACCTCCTGGAAATAACTTTATTTCTATAACTGACGGAAAGCAGGGAAAGGAAGTTCAGCAAGAGACTAGTTTTGATTTTTGATAATTAAAATGCTTCAAAACATACACATACGATTCCATATGCCTTCAATTCTGACAGAGGAAATCCTCACAAAATGTTTTCCAACACTTTTTAATTTCCTACACTTGGACTACAAGAAACACGCTGTACGCGGGCCAGCAGGTAATACCCACTTTTGCGTGGGTGTGAAAGGTAAAAGGTTATTAGGCCTTTACTCTATTATTGAACCATTTCATGACCTAAAAAGACACACAAGCCAGCTTGCAACATTGGAATCAGCCCCTCGACCACGATTCGGGGTGGCTCAAAAGAATAAAACACAGATGAATAATTCTTTTCTTTTGTGAAAAAGACACTTTTATTATTTCCTACAAAACCACTACTAAGCAAATGACTGTCTTTTACGTGACGCATTTTGCAGTAAACAAATTATGGTTGCAAATGTAACGTGTCTCACAACAATTATACTATGATAGTCATTGGATTTGGATCTTCCAATTGCACGCAATGAACAGGACTATTGACGTATAGAAATGTTTAAAAGGGAACTACGATATTTCGTGAATGCAATGAATGGCAATTTTCTTTTTGAAAAGTCTTCTTTTCAAGGGTAAGTAAGGGTGCAGTTAGTGAGGAAGATGGCGGCCTCAGTATACTCAAGGCTACAAAGGACAGCATTGTTGGCGAAGGAGGACTCGGCTACTTTCATCTCGCCATTGATGGTCACCTTGAAGGTGTAGCTCCCTGGAACGAGATCCGTGATGTCCACCCATTGACAGTCGATGTTGGCCCGATAAATGTCCGCACAACCCACGCTGATCCCTTGGTCGCCGAAGTTGGCGCAGGCGTAAATGTTCTCTCGCTTCACGATGCATTCATTATCCTCGAGACAGAAGGAGGCTTTATGGCCCTCGGCCACTTTCCTCCCCGTCTTGTCCATCACGTCGAACACTGCGAATACTTCCATGCTGTGGAAATGCCTGCAAATAATTCCACTGATTTTACTTCAAATCGTCCACTTGACCAAATTAACTCGTGTTACCAGTGTAGTATGTACTGCAGGATGATCTTAGTATGTGAGTACATGAATACACTAACATGTGGCAGGCATGGAATTGCCATAAATGTTTTGGAATGGCGGGACGAAAATCCGCGTTCCCAGTATTTACTATTCGAGCCGTGAATCTCAATAGTCTCCTGGTTTCTGTATGCCAGTTGTATGGATTTGTCTCCTGGTACCTGCATAACCAGTAAAAGTCATGATAAATAGTGGCCAAATTAATGGTGATTACGTTACGCGGTTACATGAATTAAATTAAGTTCTGCTTCCAAAGCAAGAATTGTATGAGTATTTCAAGAGACGGAGTAAGGTAATGCAAACCTGTAGGCCGAAGAAGATAAGCAGTTTTCTTCCATAGCACATTGCAAGGAATACAGCAGTTTATCTTCCAAATATGCAGATCTCTCTATTTCTTTCGCATCTGGCACCAAATCCGGTAAGCCTGTTGGAGCAAAGTAACGATGAGGGAAAACTCAATAGAACATTGCAAGACGAAAAATGCTTTGCTGCGCTTCTAAATCTCTCAGGGAAATGAAACAAAATGGAAGAAATCAAAATATGACTTACGGTGAGTACAAATTGTGGCTGCAAAATTACGTCCATTTCCAGGACAAAAGATGGTCTGGTTTTTGTTCCAATCGTGATGGAAACACTGAGAAAGCTCCTCCTCTTCCCCGGTACATTTGACGCCGGTCACAACGATGTCCGACGCCACACCGCCAAAATAATCAGTTTGGGCTGCCGCCTCCGCGAAGCCCAAGCCAAGTTGGCGACAAACGACAGCTGCTTCAAAAAGACCCCAACCGTCACCGCAGATTAGGCCCCAGCCTGTGCTCGAAAATAAATAATAACGTGCATTCGGACATGCTTAGGTAACTAATTCATTATATTTGTGCAAAAGAAAAGCCAGGAGATGTCCCTGTATATTAAATATCCTCGCAAAAGAAAGGAATAAATCACCTGTTAATTTATTAAGCCGAATCTCCACCCGCCCTTCATGTTCCACTCGTCCCCCTGTGAGGCGGACCTGGAACTCCTTCTTGTTTCTGCCTTGGAACAACTTCTTCCGCGGTAAGTTGATGCTGGGTGGGACAGTACTGTAGAGTTTCCAGTACTGATCTTCGCGGACTTCTTCTGACGTGGGAGGGCGCGCGCAGACAACGCCTGCGGTCTCTTCAACGCCGCAGTCATTCACACCCCACCCCTCGTGTCGACATCCCGACAGCTGAGACTCTTTTCCATCACAGTAAACATTGTCCAACCAGTACTGACCTGTTGATGGTAAATTAATTTGGTTATTTAATGTGTAGACCAAAAAACGGTACAATATTCATTTAATTCAATATTGATTTAATTTAAATGCATACTCACCGGGGGCGTGACCAAATTTGCCACTATGCGAGGACCGAATGTCCAATCGAAGCTCTTCGGTGTTGAGACTCTCGTTGAAGCCCAACTGGCGACAAACCACAGTTGCGTCATTCACGTCCCAATCATCATCACATACAGATCCCCATTTCCCATTGTGGAAGATTTCTACTCTGCCTGTACCCAGTCAATGGTCATGTGCAACAAAAGAAATGAACGATCCGTATTATTTTCTTCCACTTGATCAAATGAATTTGAAGATCGAAAAATGAGATAGTAATTAACACGCAATTCAAATCCATTAAAAATCAATTTAATGTAGTAGTAAAAAGGAATATTTGGGAAAAAATACCTTCGTACTGATTGCGCCCGTCAACCAGTCTCACTTCGCCCTCTCGGAACCTGTTGAGGTTAGGTTGATGCAATCTTCTGACACTTCGACCTCGCTTGCCCTTACCGCTAATATTATTGTTATTCTCTCTCCGCCGCCTTCCATCAGTTCTACTAGGCGGAATTGGAATCAGCGCATCAGCAAGGACGCAGAGGGCGACAGTGCATATGATTATGGGCAAGGACGAACGTGCTGTGAAAAAATGCATTTCCTCAATGAGCTCTAACAACTTCAGCAAGGACCAAGGCCGTAGAAATTTGTTTATCACGCAAGGAATGTGATGCACTCCCTTCTATGGGTGATTTGTAAGGTCGAAAAAAAATAGTGGGACGAAAGGGCAGCAAATGCAAACTTGACACTAGTGACCCAAATTGATAATGCTGATCGAAGAAAATTATTACAACTACGGCTAATTCTCTATTATTGACGAATTTGTTGGACGATAGTAGCGGAAAGACACTGTTAACTGGGCGCTTCTCCCGCTCATACTGTTCCCGTATAGAAAGTCTTCCCATATTTTATATAGAATGGTACAAAAGTAAAAAAAAAAAAATAATAACGGAAGATTAAATTTAAATAACAAAAATACAAATGACAAAAAAAAAATCAAGGAACTTAAGGGGGAAATCTCATGTGTAAGTACTACTGCGATAAAAAAAAAGAAAAATTAGGTTTTATTTTTAAAGTGTCAGTATCATCATCACCCCTTTACTTGTCGCATTAAGCTTGACCCAATAATTCTTGTGAACTCAATACAAGGGAGGGAGAAGAGATGACTAAAGACACGTAAGCGTGTAAGATGTAGGCAGCATGTGTACGGCTTTCCCTAAATATTAATGGGATGACATATACACGCATGGAACAAAAAAATGCGACGTGTGAACAAAAATGCAAGTGACAAGGCAATTCGGAGAAAAGAAGAAATCCGAAACGGGCAAAATGCTCAACCTTTTTATACATACATACACTCATTTTTGGTGGGACCAAATCATAGAATATTTTCCATTCGGACTCCCACAAATGCCGTCGTTCGGTGCGTCCTATTATTAGTACTTTGAAAATTGTGTGACATTTGCACTTATTACACTTGCGTGAACTAGTTCTTTCATTTTTTTCTTGCTCTTGTTACATATTTTTTGTTCCTCCTCTATTTTATTCGCACAACAATTCACTTGCCTCGTCCAAAGTACCTGTGCAGCTAATAAATAAGCGGGTTGCAGCTGAGTTTTATGGCGGAATGTGGAATAGTGAAGAAAAACAGTCATCCGTTATAACGATACCGATTTTTTTTGAATATCTAGTCATTCATTGAATGACAATATAGGACGGGTGCTGTCCCGATAAAATGACGAAGTCAAAATGTAATGTAAAAAAAATACTTGCTTTTGTGCTGCAGTAATTCAATGGAAACAGGGCTTTACCTTGGCCAACTTTTCAGAATTTGTTGCTAATGTTGTTACGTTGTTAGTATATCTACATAAAAGTTTATTGTGTTTTCTACGTTTCTTGAAGAAGCTGCCTTGTTTCTGCAATGATAATTTGTGTCAACATTTTGTTCAAATTTTTTAAAATAGCCAATTAAATATCGGATATTGTTTTGCAGTAAAATTATTTAGATACATCTAACATACTTCTTCAAGCAAACATTTCAGCGAGCTGCCAAAGAACAACTGCTTCATCAAACTATTGGCAAATAAATTCAGTTTTTTATAGGATTGGTAAAATTTCGTCATCATTATGGGTATAATATGACACAGGCGGTTTTCAGATTCTTTTAGCATGCGAAGGCAGGAACGTGCGGTGGGTGGCTAAGAGTGTAAATAAGGAAATGCAATAACTTGTACTGGGTAACTGGGTACTACTTGTAGGAAGTTGTGGTAGCAGGGATTATCGCAGATTTGCGGTAGGAGAATCTTTGGTTTACTAATTTAGTATATAGACAGCATAGTCGTTTGGTGTTATCCGTAATCCGCGTAATCCGTACGAATGTAGCTGAAACTATTGTCTCTCAATATTTTTATCAACACGCTTTTGTGAGCTGGGTCGACAGAAAAAGAAGAGGTGGCCCAGACAAATAAAAAGTAATAAGGTCAGACACCCACTGCTTAAGTGCATAGCCCGGTAAACATTCCTCGGAGCTCCAACTCCACATCATGATCATTTTTACTCTCCTGTCAAGAGGCAATAACAGAGTAATAAACACGACAATCTTGTTCTTCGGATTCACACTGTGAATGTTGTGTTCCCTTCCAGCCATTAAAATGTCAAACGTCAAAGTTATCTTCCGTCTCCAGAAAGAATCTTCCACAGCAAGTTTCAGAATGTTGCTATCTTCTGTTAGCCAGCCAATTCTTTATTCCAATATTTTGCGAATCCGTCGAAGGATGTCGCTGTGCTAGTGCTTTCAAGAAATGTATCTCACTTTTCATTTTGGGAAAACATTTTTTAGCTCAACACCAGGCAATCCTGTCAACTGCACAGAAAGTGACCTTTTCTAGCCCTTTGATGTCCTAAAAAATGCTAAAACGGAAATTAATGTAGTTTCTCTTTTATTTAATTTGACGTTATGGAGAATGATACTTATACTTATAATGTTTAAGCATGCTTAAAGCCAGTGGCCAAAATGAGTGATGCAGTGCCCGCGTAATCTGAAGCATTTGGACACCCAAAATCCATTCTTTAGAAACCCGGAATTAATCAGGTTGGTAACTGTAGGATTTCGTTTGTCGAGGCAAGGCAGCGTCTAGTGAATTATGTGACCATGCACCGGAGCTATTTTAATGATAATAGACTTTTCCATAGCTAGAAACTTAAGGGTGGAATCAGTAGCACCACGCCACTTATTCAAGCGTAAATAATACATTCCGGATAAATACATTTTCGATGAGATAGAACAAGTGCTGGTCTAGACATAGCAATTAATGTACATAGAATCAAGACATTATCAACCGTCAAAGTGCAGATGAACCAACGACACACCCTGCTACGACCACGCAAGTTTAACTCTGATGTAGTAGCCTCAAGGAATACTTACTGCTTTGGCATTTGGCAAACTGTCAAATGAAAATATGTACATGAAATTGCTAATAATTGTCACATACACAAGTACTCGTTTGGCAACGAGAGTCCCTGCATGCGCTTCATCAGACGCAATATTCATTGAAAAGATTCAGTTTTGCAGCGGTACTTTCGCCTGCCTGCATTTAGCGACTTTGTAAAAGTGCCCAATAAAATGATCATTTATTTTTCAGCCTCCTGATGCCATAAGTACAGTACATCTGTATGTACGTAAGAGCCTGTTGGGGCCCGAAGAATGCTACAGTAAGCACGTAATTTTGTGGACGCGCGTTGCGAAGGGGCAAATGAAAGTGACTCCCTCAGATAATAATGGGAAGCTCCTGCATATTTTTTGTACTTGAGAGTTAATTTTATCTTTGGTATTAGCTTCTCTGGATGTGTACAAAAGCTTGTTCACATAAGAAGTTCCCCCAAAAAAGTAAGACAGGCCATTGCACCGTCTCTTCCTGCTTGCCTATACATACACTTCCTAAATATTTCACCTTTTTCCTGTCTCATACTCGGCATTTGTGCTGTCTGGAATTTCTTTGCAAAAGTTTAAAAAAATATTATCAATTCTTGGTTAACTGGCCGCATGCTTGCTTACGACGTATTACTGGTCCTACAAACACAGCATAATTAATCGTCAAGCGATTTCCAAATGTGGCAAACCATTAAGAAAAACATGCCCCATTTTAAACAATGTCGTAAGGTAAATGGGAGTACAATTTTGTTTTAAATTTGGTGAATAGTCCTACTGATACATTTACACGTAACATCATGCGTTTATATGCATAATTGCTTTCTTATCACGAATCAATGTCAACATATAATTGTCGTTAATTTCTGATTAAAAAAAGAAAAAAAAACCCAAGGTTGAAACTGCAGTTGAAGCCACAACTTTCTTGGCCATAAAACCCCGTAGCATGTAAATTAATAGCCTGTGGAATTAATTAGATCATTAGCACAGTCATGTGCAAAGACCATGCTGCACCTCTTCGTTTCTCTCTCTCTCTCTCTCTCTCTCTCTTTGGCTTTTAAAAAAGCTCACAATTGACAAAG
The DNA here is from genome assembly GCA_034698585.1 of Disparrhopalites patrizii. Taxonomy (NCBI): domain Eukaryota; kingdom Metazoa; phylum Arthropoda; class Collembola; order Symphypleona; family Sminthuridae; genus Disparrhopalites; species Disparrhopalites patrizii. Next base: position 17,743 of record JAQGBT010000179.1, read on the forward strand.
AGTAAAGAAGTGACCCGCACAGTTACTTTTGCTTTACTTCTACTTCCTTACGTGATTTGACATTTGAAAGAAGGAAAGAGCAACAGCAATGAAGGTGAGAGAACAGCTGGTTAAAGTTTATATACATACAAGCCATACACGCTACATTTACTGTACTCAAAGGGACAAGTTCTTTTTTCATCTTGCCATTTTTTGGAGGTATATAATGTGGCCAAGCCCAAGGACGTGCACAAGCGTTGAAACTGAACCAGTACTTACATCCATGTACTCTCTATTTCCCCTTCCCTGTACAACACGAGCTGCAAAAGGATTTTCGTCTCCCAAAACCCACCCACAAGGATTTCGTATAGAGAGCTCATGTGGAATTAAATTCGTCACTATGTTTTATTTCATTTTTTTCAGTTTATTTTTTGTGAACTCACACTCCGTCTCGGTGAGTGTGAGATGGCTTGGTGTAGGATGTGAAAGGAGCAGGAGTGAGTTGTTGGAGAAGTAAGAAGCACGTTGTGCGGATTTCTACAACCACTGCAATGCCTATTTTCGTACCAGAATTCTTTACCATTTATTTGCACATTGTACTCCTAAATACAACGGGTTTTATGTGAAATCCTCTTCAACATTGTGTGGAATCGGGTTTTCGTGCGTTAAAATGGATTTTTAAACATTAGTTCGGACGCTGAGGTTTTAATAATTTGGAAATTATCGTATAAGAGTGGCCATCTAATCTCACCATGTCAGCGGAAGAGCACGGAGACCGAGATAAGCAGAAAGCGCTGCTTCGACAGAGATTAAAACATTTGGGAGTTCGCATCTTCATTTTATTCATGTTCTGTGCCGTCGGAGGATTTCTTTTCCGAGTAATTTTAATTTTTAACATTATTAAGCAGAGTCCTAATTTTTCGTATCAAATACAATTTTACGCTTGTTCACCGAGTTTTTTGTGGTGCATATGCATACATAACGTAAAATCCGTTTGTGGTTTTATGCAGTGGGCCGAGGGAAGACGAGAGTTGGAATATAAATGTGGGGTCAAAAAGGTCCGGCGGGACTTCCTGGATTCTCTGTGGCAGGCGAGCCGCTTCATGGGAGAAGATGACTGGAAGTCACTGGCGAGGAGAAGGCTTCTTAAATTCGAGGATGAGCTTCACACGGCATTTGATGCTGGCATCAATTCTTATTCCGGCATTAAAACTTGGTCTTACCTCAACTCCGTCTTTTACTCCATGACTGTCATGACCACGATCGGTAATTTTATCTAGTCTTGTCCAGAGGAGATTTTGTGAACAACGTTTACGCCAGATCATGCCTCATATGTGATACCGATTCCTTTATTCTCTTGACACATCCCTGCTTTGATTATTCCAGGATATGGCCATATTTCCCCCGTGACATTCTTGGGAAAACTGTTCACAATTATTTACGCTCTCATTGGGATTCCCATTTTCACTGTCATCATGGTTGATGCCGGCAAAGTTCTCACTCGAGCAATCAAGCTCTTTTTGACTCGAAAAGAAGAGAATAGACACCGTAAGTTTTTTAGTGTGCCTCATCAAGAAGACAAGTATAATTGTGTGTACATACTTATGCAATAGAAATTGTGCAGGATTATGCAGTAATGATTGTACCGACTCTGTATTTTGGACGGGGTAATCATTGATCATAATTTGTGTCCATTAAGTTAGCAAGAGATTCTTTTTTCTAGTTTACGACCTGACTGAGGACTTCAACTTACCCGTGAAGACTGCAGTGTCAATACTCACAGCCTATTCAATGGTGGGGACGCTATTCTTTTACCTCTGGGAGTCTGACTGGGGTCTGGTGGGATCCTTCTACTTTGTCTTCATATCCACTTCAACTATTGGGTTTGGGGATTTAGTGCCCGAGGTAAAATTTAACTAGTTAAATTGAGTTCTCAGCGCTATGAATGCACAGTTTTCCGTTTGCATTTTGTCAATAACTTGTTATTAAATATGTATAATATAGTTATAGTACATTGATTTGTTTGACTTGATCCTTTTGTGAATCAGAGCGCCCTGGTGGCTGTGATGAGCTCCTTGTACTTTCTCTTTGGCCTGGCGCTCACCTCGCTCTGCATTGGGACGATTCAGGTGGGAGAAAATGCTTTCTCAATTATATCAAGAGAATTGCTAAGTAGAATATAATTACATAAAATATAATGTTGTACTTGAATCTTCAATAAATCATGTCAATCATCACGTACGGTCTGTAATAATCGAATGTGTACAAATTGATGAACAGGAAAAGCTGGAAGTGCATCTGAATGAGCTCACGGCCAAAATAGCGTCCACTCTAAGCATCCGCCTGGACGACACCGGGGAAAGCAGCACTTGCCCAACCACCGACGTCAGCCAAGAGTATAAGGAGGAAAGCCATGTCAAATCTGAGTGAATTTAGCGTTAATACTCAATGCCACTATTTTGTTTGTTCGTTTGTATGCCTTTTCTGTTGTTCTTTTGTTTTCGTTTCATGTCTAGTCATTACAGTGACCTCAGCCGTAAGTAATTAAGCAAGAATTAATGTTCTCGGAAACTTAGGTGAAATACCTAGAATGAAATGTTACAAGCTTACTAATAATTTACCCAGTAAACACAAGTCATAATATTATGTTCAATGACAATAAAAGTTTAATAGAAATCACACTTGAGACAATTTTGTAGCAGGAATTCAATGAATGTACATATGTATTGCATGTTCCTTCATTTATTCTTCCACTTCGTCGTTCGCAGCACCGATAGTTTTTCTACCGCCCAAGCTTTCTTTCTTGCTGCCAGTGCTTTCTCTTTTGCTACCATTGTCTTCTCTCTTGGTGCCAATGCTTTCTCTTTTGCTACCAATGCTTCCTCTATTGCTACTATCGGCTTCTACTTTGCTGCTAATGCTCTCTCGCTTACCGCCCATGCTTTCTCCTTTGCTGGCAAGGCTCTCCCTTTTCGTACTCAGGCTTTCCTTTTTGCTACTTATGCTCTCCTGTTTACTCAGGCTTCCTTTTTTACTCCCAACGCTGTCTCTTTTACCGCTTGCAGAACTTCCTTTCCTACTCCCATTGCTGAGTTTCTTTGGAAATTCATCTGCGCCAGCTTCCAAGTCTTCCTCAGTGGGTAAGCCAGCGGATAGCCCGGAGGAAACGGTGAGGTTGGATCGTCTGACACATTTCCCTAGACTGGGCTCTGCGATCTCATCGTAATCCTTAATCAAAGTTTCGATGTTGGTGCGAGCGTCCACGAAGTCATCTTCCTCCATGCCTTCACCCAAATACCAGTGAACAAATGCTCTTCTCTGCCACAACATGTCATGCTTGGCTCCCAGAAGTCGCCAGACGTCCGAGACGGCCGTGTTGTTGAAGAGCCCCACGGCTGCTCGGCAGCCACAACCGAGATGTGATCCAGGGATGGCGATGGGCCCTTGGTAACAAATGGCCACCTTGAATCCGCCCGGGGACCAATCCACGAACTTCAAGGGATTATTGGGTCCATGACCCTTGTAGCTTTGAACCACCTCGTTGACATCGTTGGGTGAGACATCCCCGCGGTACATGACCGAGGCAGCGATGTACTTCCCTTTCCGCGGGTTGCAATGGAGGAGCATGTTATTGGGGTTGAGAACCAAGTTGGTGAGGCAGCGGACGGAGCAGACTTCGTGGCAGGCCTTATCCCAATCCACCAATGGGCCATAGCACATCATGGGGAAGTGGAGACGCGGGTATGGCGTTAGGTTTGTTTGCAATTGGGTCACATCCGACACATTGGGCCCGTCGAAACGGAAGGAGCTGGTGATGGCACTTGTGGCCTGAGCAATCAATTGATTGATGCTGGCGTAGTTGGGATGTTTCACGTCCAATTGCCTCCGATAAATGGTGTAGAGACACTCATTCTCATAGAGGAAGTTGACATGGGCGTAGTCGATACAGTTGTGGAAGGACAGAATGGCATTGTAGGGCTCCACTGCGGCCGTGGACAGTCTGGGTGAAGGGCAGTGGTCCCAGACGACCTTCGTCAGCTTTGGGTACAGCTCATCCAGCTTCCGAATCAGGAGGGAACCGAATCCTCCGCCTGTTCCTCCACAGATGGATCTCATGAAGAGGAAGCCGGTGAGAAAGTCCATGCATTCGGTGATACGGCGGAGTCGGTCTATGAAGCAGTCGATGAATTCCCTGCCCATGGAACAAAAGCCTCGGGCGAAATTGTTGGACGTGTCTTCCTTCCCACTCAATAGTTGACCGTGATTGTAGAGTTCCCGATGACCTCCGGATTTGATGGCATCTATCACATCCGGGTCAAAGTCGAAGAAGAGGGCACGGGGAACATAGCGGCAGGGTGCGACTTCCACGAAGAATGGGCCTGTCTCCTCCTCACGTCGGCTATGGCCAAATTCCGTGGCCAGTGTTCCATCCGGCATGATCCCGTGCTCCAAGCAAAAGAGCTCCCAGCACGCCACCCCCGCTTGACATCCAGCTTGGCCGAGATGGATCAACACATTCTCACTTCTCCCCATCTTTCCCCAAGGACCTTCAACGAAAGCTCAAAACGTAGTCCTCCGAGTCTCGAAAATTAGACAGATTCTTCTAACCTTCCTTGGTTGTGAGGGCAGAATTTTGAATTGGAATTTTGTAATACCACGGTTTGGTTCCATGTAATTTGACTGTGCATGATTTTACTACGCTAATCTTGAAATTAGAAATTTCTTAGTGCTCAATTTTAGTAGTAGCAATAAAATTTATTTGCTGACATTTCTATAATAAATTAAATAATTGTATTAAGTGCAATATGTAACAGAGAATTTTGGAGTTTTTAAAAGCAATCACTTTTTATTGTGCTAAGAATTTTGTTTTTCAAAAATATGGTTAAAGTTCATTTCCAGATATTTCTGAATACTGACAATTTTGAAATTTTTCATACTTTCGAGTCAATAAAGTGGGGACTGGGAGAGCTTCGGTCTTCCACTTTTTCAGTTTAGTCCTTACTGACTGCGTGATCGAGATGAACGCTGTCAACATCACGGAAACTGCCGACTGAACTGAGTTTACGGTCTTCTTCATTTTGGGACTTTACTTCACTCCGAATTCCTTTTACACAAAACTGTCGCAATCGGACATTTAAATTAAAACAATAAAAAGACGAGCTTGTGAAGTCGGGTAATTTTTTCCCAGGGAACGCAGTGTGGAGCTTTTTGACTGGAGAAAAACAGCTTCTCGACCTTCGACTGTCGAAAATGACGGAATAGAGGCATCACATAATAATAATGTATTGTATGTACATGTTATCTCTTATCTCATCTCATGTACAGATGAGCAAATCTGTCTTAACGTCATATGTCACATCATAAGGCTGTATGCGAAAGCGATAGAGGTCTTCTTAATCACACTGACTCTACTCTAGTTTACATTTACAGTTCTTGCCGCTTGCCCGTCTAGCTTGTTGCGTTTGTTACTGCAGTGTAATATGTAATTTCTGTAACTTGTATCATGCATCGTGTATTTAAGTAGGTACGCATCTATCTACACGTATGTATGTATATTGCATCATGCTACACAGCTATACGCTATCAGTTATCAATGTTATCATATTATATGTATGATTCTCAGCGATAATTTATTCGATTCGGATCGGATTCCTTCATTCCAGCTTCATTTAATTGAGTGTTTTTGCATTATTTATTATTTAGACTTGCACCTTGTTTACAAATACAATTGAACAAGAATAACTGATAACCCCAGTAATAACTGCAGCTGGCTTACGTCACCAGGAATACAATAATTAGCCATTATACTACTCTATTTTGAAAAAATTTGTTCCTCCTGCCAGCAACTGAAACAATATATAATATATGATACACATATACATGATATAGGATGCAATGTCCATTTTCTTATTTATTTGGAATTCATTTCTTCAGTAGTAGAACGAAATGATAGTTCACCAGTGTTACACACGCAGTTAAGGAATGTTTGAAACATTGGGAGAACGGGAATAGTAGTGTGAGGGTAGCAAGGACAGAGATATTCCAGATTATTATCAGTATTATAAGTAGGAAAAATGCTATGAGGAAGAAGATTGGAAGAGGAGGATTGTAGGAAATAGGAAAGTTGGAATGGCTTTCTGAGAGTGAGACCGGGAGTGCGGGAAGGAAGGATTTGTATTGATCTTGCGAGGAATTCGGTGAAGCTTTTGGTTTCGTACCGCATCCTGTCAGCCTGCATGCGGAAATGGGAGTGTGGATCTTCCTAAATGGAGAAATATATGGAGGAAAAGGGATCCCCCTTTTCTCTCCACTCCCTCTTCCTCTCCCAGCCTTTCTGCACTTTTTCCTCTGTAACCTCCTCCGAAGGGGGAACGCACGGACTTTCCCCCTGCTCCAGCCTCCGTGCCGGATCTTTCCGCTCTAAAGCTATTCACCAGGAGGAAACAAGGGAAAGCTTCCAAATACGGCTACATATCCGACTATTCAGATTCACAGAGTAGTCCTGTCAGAGCTCGGTTTAAAACATGAATTATTCCGCTTTCTTCTATGAATCATTGCAAGACAGCAAAAGTACACGAATAAATTGAGTGCTCCATTTATTTTCCTTCAAGCATGAGAATTCCATTTGTCAACGATTTTGTTTGCGATGTGTCATACTGTTAAGTTTCAAGCAAAGAATAAAACCAACATCATTGCTTCACATCCAATTTACATTGTTAATCAGGTGCGTTTTTGTCTATACAAAAATGATATGAAAATGGACCAATTTTACATAATACAGGACATGTTAGTGATTCTTTCCGCCCGTTGTATGTCGTATAAACAAAGACGTAATGTTTAGTTAACTCTGCAAGTGATAGAAAAAAGTATTGCACGGCATAAAAGAAAATTTATACTTGCGTAGATGTAGATGCATTGATGCATAAGTTAACTGATTACTTAATTTCGTACGCAAGATTTTTGGTCACAAAAAATACAAATGAATGAGCCCTGTATTTTAGTACAAGGTTTATCAATGAAAGGATTGGTGGCTTGATATCTTCATTCCCATGCAGCCACTTGCTGCTGACATGACCTTGATGTTGACGTTGATACTATTCAAAGCAAAACAACAACCAAGTCAGAGTAATTTTTATGCTCTTACTTCACTTGGAGACAGCCGTTCGCTTCGCTCGCAGTGTTCTCATTACATTCCTGCCTTGTTTTTGTGGTGCAGTTATTGATATTCCATTTAACTCGTCTCAGCTCAACTATAACGAACATGGATATCAGATTCACCGGCAAGAGAATCCTCGTCACGGGGGCTGGAAGAGGTAAGTTGCACGTGCAATGAAAACACGCAGAATTGCTCAATTTCCGTCAGGTTTACACTTGAGAATATTTTAATAGTGAAACTAGTATTAATTTTTCTAAGAAAATAAGGGAAATTTGAATGCTTAATTTCGGGGTAATGGTTTTTAAATGACTTTAAATGACTCTTTAAATAATAGTATTTAATTCTGTGGTTTTTCTTGCAGGTATTGGCCGTGATTTATGCAAGGCCTTGGTCAATGGCGGAGCCACAGTCATTGCTCTGTCCAGAACCAAAGCGAACCTGGAAAGTCTCAAGGCGGAGGTCCCTTCCATTGAGTTACTCAATGCAGATGTGGGGAATTGGGATGAATTACGAGCAGCAGTTAAGTCAGCATTGCCCATCGACGGACTAGTGAATAATGCGGCTATTGCCGAATGCATTCCCTTCCTGGAGGTTCCTCCCGATTCCTTTGACAGGTACAATCCGAACCATTGATTCTCATAAAGGGGATCCTGAAAGAATTTAAAAGCTGTAGGCTTTCGTAATAGGAATAGTTTCATTAAAGTAATGAACATTTATCTGTGACTTGCAGGCAATTTAATGTCAACGTCAAGTCAATCCTAAACGTTACCCAAGTGGTTGCCCAGGACATGATTGACAGGAAAGTCGGAGGATCCATCGTGCAGGTCTCATCCCAGGTAAGAATCCCTCTGGAGTTACTAGCACACTCTTTTCAGTTCTCAACCCAGTTGTAGTTTTCAATGTGCACCTCACCACTGTGATTTCAAGGCTTCCCAAGCAGCTTTGGCCGACCATGTGGTCTACGCGGGGACAAAGGCTGCTTTGGACATCATGAGCAAAGTAATGGCTTTGGAACTGGGTAAACACAATATTCGAGTGAACTGTGTCAACCCCACCGTTGTCCTCACGGACATGGGCCGAGAAAATTGGACAGAACCTTCCAAAGCGGGGCCTATGCTGTCCAAAATTCCTTTGGGAAGATTTGCTGGTAAGAGTAACAGAGAATAGTAGATTGAAGGATTATAGAGCTTCTGGCTTGAGTTGATTTTGATAAGCTGCAAAAATAATATCAATCTCCTTCTGGAGAAAGCTTAATTTACTCATCGTAAAAAGCTGTAATGCCAAACATGGATTTTTTTTTGGGCTTTCCAGAGGTCGATGAAGTCGTCCATGCGATTCTCTTCCTTCTCAGTGACCAGGCGTCCATGATAAATGCCGTCACTCTACCCATTGATGGAGGTTTTCTAGCCCTTTAAACAACAAAATAAGTGCACCACGTCTCCATCACCTTTTCAAGCTAATTCCTGATAATATAATGAAACTAATTGAACATTTTAATCATTCATTCCCTTGCATTTTGCCGTCAACGCAGTCTTGAGTCGTGTCGCGAGTACAATAAATGATGTTACAGGTTACACCTAAATGAATATAAGCACTTAAATTCAAAATGCTTTTGACTATTTGAAACAACAAAATAATTCATATTTATTAAAACCAGTACATTGAAATCACGCATGTCGGCACAATAATCGGATAGTCGGGTAAATACAACAAAAACCAAGAATGTCTGACACAAAATATGAGCTCAATTTTGCAACTTAAAAAAAAAATTTCTTCCGCTGTGGTTTCAGTAAGTAATTTTGAAGAAGGTATTCTAATATACTTTTTTTGGTTATACTAAGGTATAACCAAAAAAATAGTATTTATTAAATCACTTCTGGGGTGACTCTGGTGTACTTAAAATTGACTGTACGGATTACCTTATGTTGTTAATATTACGTAATATAAGCATAGTCAACCATGTGCTTCTATGCGTAAACAGGTGCATGAATTGAGAAAGTGTTAGGAATCGTTTTATTTCCTTGAGAATCGTGATAATACACTGATGACGGAGTACCATGCATGGCAAGTGCATTTTAGGCCACAAAATGAGCTGTACGAAAAGCATATGATTTGAATGCAGGAATCTTGTAGGGCGTGGCTTTTCTCGGTCTGGATTGTCATCTAGTAATAAACGTATTCACCTTTAGAATTTTTTTTGGGAGCCACATCCTCTGTGATGGCTGCCTTGGACGCCGTCCTGGAGAAAGGATCTTCTCCTTTCCCCACTTCATCGTATTCCCGGGCAAGAGCCTTCACGTTCTCAACTGCCTCCTCAAATTCGGACTCTAACATACCTTCATCCAGGAACCAGTGCGTGTAAGACTTGTCCGCAAAGAGGCCATCAAACCTAGCTGTCATTCTATTCCAAGCATTAGATATGCTGCTCGTGTTTTTCATGACCAAAAGGCTGACAGGATTGTGCAAAAGTTCTCCCATATTGGTGAACAATGGGGAAACGGGACATGTCCCGACTTTCAGATGCTGGGAATGTGGTGCCCAATCAGCCAATTTGAGCTTGCTGCTAAAGATGGTGTCACATTTACTGTGATCCCTCATCAGATTCTCTTTGATCCAAGTGTCTTCGTGGGGGAGGAGCTCTCCTTTGAAATGGAAATTGACGGCAAGATTCTTTTCTCGGACCGCATCACTGTATACTATTTGGTTACTTGTTTCCAGGGCTTGGGTCACGAACTTGGCGCATGTTAAGGACTCTTCCCCGGGAGGTTGCAGGGGAGAGTAGGATAAAATGGGGAAGTGAAGCCGCTTGTATGGAACCATATTTGTTGTCAATTCCGATAAAGTGCGATTCAATGTTCCCTGAAAGTGCATGGAGCAAGTCACTGAGCTCATGATGAGGGCAATGAGCTTGTTCAAATTATGTTTCCCTGGCGCCTTAATGCCGAGTTTGTTGGAGCAGATGTCGGACACGGCTTGGTTTTCCACAAGAAAAGTTACATCCGCAACTTCCACACTTGTGTGAGAGGCAAGGATCGTATTGTAGGGCTCTATGGCTGCTTCCGAAAGCTTGGGTGACGGGAGGACATCCACAGTGAATTTCATGGCTTTAGGGAATTCTTCGGCTAGTTTCCGCAATAGCAAAGACCCAAATCCGGACCCAGTCCCTCCAGCAATGGAGCGAGTGAGTACAAATCCCTGGAATTTTTCGGACGCTTCCACTAAATTCTGGATACGGTCCATGGCCACAGCCAAGTTCTCGGATCCACGACTGTAGTAGCCCCGGGCGTAGTTGCTGGACGAATCTTCTTTGCCGGTGATAAGCTGGAAGGAACTGAACAAGCGACTTTTAGAGCCTTTACGAATTTCGTCCACAGCCGTAGGATCCGTGTCAAAGAATACAGCCCGGGGGACGTGACGACCTTGAACTCCCTCCATGAAGTACGTGTCCAATTTCACATTGCCCGGAAACAAGGCTCCAGCCACTGAATGATCCGCGGATTTCCGTCCAAACTTCCCATCCCATCCAATCCCATGCTCCAGGCAGAAGAGCTCCCACATCGAACTTCCAAGCCTAACGCCCGCTTGTCCCACATGAAGGAATATTATTGGAGGGGAATCCATTATTACCTGCCGACCTGCCTCTAATAGCTCTCCTTTTGCCCCGTTCCAAAGTCCAATTCAAGCGGGATAATCCGCTACACAAGAAATATGTTTTATCTATATCAATAATAAATACATACATATATTCATACTTTTGCACATTCAGCAGTTACTTTTGCTATGTTTAACTGATCAATGTATTCGTATGCATTACCGTTCTACTTGTCTATGGATTTGGCCTTAGAACCATTTCACATAAGAAAGCTACTTCGCTGTCTTTTTAGTAATAAGCGTTCTTTAGTGGTGTGCTCCAATTGTACAGAATTGTGGTGCTTCTGGGTCCTGATCTCCTGATGTGTTCTGTTTTAATCCACACTATGTGTTCTAGCTTGTGATAAAGAATTGTGACTATTGTAGTATTGACAAGAAATGCAATTTATAATTCATTGTGACTTGTGCCGTTGTGACTACGACATTGTAATACCAGCTGCGAAACTAAATTTTATTCAGTCTTCTTATCATCTTATCCATGAGATTTCGGAGATTATTGCGTATGTGTGTGAGTTATTATGTAGATTGACGATTAATCCCCTCCCGAGCAGTCATTTTTCATTTCCAAGTCTATTAGTCTATATTTGTTATTCGTTACATTCCTCAATACATTTTTTTTCAAAAACAAAATAACATCATTCGAGATATTTGTTATACTTTTTAGTTATTAATAATTCTGCTGACAATAATCACGTTCACCGGGAGAACATTTTTATACATTGGCGGATAGATGAATTTTGTATTTATCCATGCATGGTCGTTGAAACGTTGAAAGTGCTTCACGCGATGGAATTTGCCAATTTTTGAACTTGAACTGCACCTATTTGTGCTTGTGGATTTGATTTGAGCAATTGAGCAATCCAGAATTGATTTTGATTGTGGCAAATTATGATTTACTAGAAACTAACTAACGCCCGCTTCGCGAGCATTAGTTTCTAGCGTGCGACCGCAGCGCCTTTGGCACCCACAGTGTAGTAAATTGTGCAGTGTACAGGGTGTACGGTGTACACGTGTACAGTGTGAAATCCATATACATTAATTTCAAATGTTGCCATGCAATACATTCGGGACGTATACATTTGAGCAGGACTTCAAAAATACAACTGTATATTATTATGTCAAATACAAATCACATCAATCACATCAAAAGTTGTTAATATATATTTAAATACGTATTTTAAATACAAAGTACACATACGTGCATCTCTAAATATATGATTTGTTTTCATTTGTACTTTAGTATACAGCAAATGAATTACAGATTAAATATTACTTTTGTAAACATTCATATTACAAAATACTTTCGAAAACAAAAAAATTTGCAAATATCTGTATTTGAAAATCCAAAGACAAATTACAAAAATGCATTTTAAATACGTATTTCAAATAATTTCATTTAAAATACCATGTATTATTTTGGCCTGCTCTGTAATTAAAACAATATACGTACTTTGTAAAAGTTTCGTTCCTTTTAACCACAAATGGCACTTACATGGCACTTCATGTTTCAAAAGGCGCGTTACATGTGAAAAGTCAAACGTGTCCCCTGGAAGTGACCGAATTCCTAATTCCTAATGGCAAAATTGACTAATTGTAAGTGGCAAAAATTCCGAAAATAGGGAGCATAAATTGACTGAATGTTCCCACTCCCACCGTGCTGCCGTGTTGGGTAAAACTCAGCATTCCTTTGCCATATAGCATTACACATTCCACTGTGCTTTAGCAACATCAGTAAAATAGTTCTCGTTCTGTTATCAGTAATTAATCCACGGTCCGGAAGGAGGTCTCCTTTCCTAATCGTTAGTCCCTTGTCCCTTCACTTGTTACCATGCATTAGTGACAACTTTTTGTGAACCAACGATCGTATCGTGATCGTGATATCGTAAACTTAAAACTACATAAAGTTGGAGTGACAGGTTTTGCATTTATAATGGCCACCAAAATTAATCCAAAGTTTGGAAAACTGGTTACGCAGGACGTGAAAAATAAGCTTCTGAATTTTCTGAGGAAAGGAGCTAAAAAAGCTCTGGAAAAGGAAGCCGTGAAGGCTGCGAAAGATTTACAGAGAGGTAGGTCGTTTGTAAATTTTATTAATTATAATTATAAGCATGGTGTAATTTATTGTAAAGTCATATTGTTTCTTATTAAAGTTTTTTTGTATGTAATGCAGTGTTTGCTCAACATATGTATGTTAAATGTTAAATCTAACCAAAACCAACAATATCGCTTTCCTGTATAGGTGAACCGGACTCTACCATCACTACCACGCCTGTGGAACTTACCTTGACTCACGCAAACGAAGGGTACGTAATTTGTCTCGTCGTGGTGACTGCATTACTTCGGAAGTCGGGGGTTCCGGAAGCAGCTCAAAGAATTTACAGACAAATGCAAGAAGAACTAGCTCAGTCTTTCAAAACTGGCTTCCCGATTGAATGCAGTGATAAGCTTGTATTTGATCTATTCAGTACACTGGAAAATTTGGCTAGTGCCCTCGAGCCCATTTTACAAATTGCGATTTCAAAAGGAGATTGTGCGCGAGCTTTGCAGATGCTAGCCCATGCTAACCTCAAAACTAGTACGGACTCTACACGTATTCTACGTCCGGAAGGATATGTGCGTTATTTCTGCGACATACTAACTGTTCACAAGCGTATTGGTGATGCTTGATGGAGAAATACATGGAATATGTTTATAATGCTATAGCTTATGACCAGTTAATTTTATTGCTGTTGTGGCATTTTATAATAGTTACATTTAGTAATACTGTTGGTGCAGGAATTGTAACTAATAGTAAACTCACGTTTATTGGGTTAATGACACGTAATTGACGTTCAGAACTGTAGGAACATTAGCAAGTTAGTCGATATCGTTGTCTTTATTGTTTGTTGCGTAACATAATGTATTTTAATAATAACTGTGCGTACTCTAATTGCGTAAACGTGCAATGTGTTTGGCAAAAGTAATTTCTTGACATTGCTATGGATTGAATTCATGAGATTTTGAAGATTGAACAAGTTATAAAAGTTTATTCTTCTATACGCTGTCCTGAAGAAGGCACTCCAGCAATAGCTGCAGTGACTTGTCTTGATAATTGACCCTGGCCATAACTAGAGGATCAATGGCCATCAAAGGAATACCCAAGCTGTACGTAAAATGTTGAATTTGTTTCTTGTTTGTACCCAGTAACTTTTGTAGATACGAATAATTCCATGTGATCTGTGATCTGCTTCGACTGGAAGTGTATGAATCAAAACCATACGAAGCAACCTGTGAATGCCCAATATGTGGTACGTAAGCAAGCATTTTTTAGAAGTGTGCTGATTGTAAATTCCTCAGGACATGGCATTATTTGTACTACGTTGCTAGAAGTATTTATTTAGAATGCCTCGGAGCTTCAGAAAACGATATTCTTCATCCATAGAATTTCTTCAGTTGTCTACTTGATCTGACCATTATGCGTTTTAGTCGTCAGGCATCGGTTGCGGTTTAAATCCTTTCTCAATCATCCTCGATCTTAGAACCGAGGCTAAGGTAAAGGGATCTCTGATGGAACTCTGTCGTCTGCTCAATATTCGTAAGAATAAAATGGTAAGCCAACATCAATCTAATCGTATCATAATCCCTGGTTCTGGTATAGAAGTATTTCCGAACAAAGTTATATTTACCCAGATGGAGGCTTCCTTGACGGAGGCTCACTTCGTGTGGTCAAGCACGACCGAGAATCAACTGCTTGCACTCGTGAAAATGTACACATGGATTCTGTATTTTCTTCACAATTCTCTGGTAATGCGTTCTGGATCTGATAGCTGACCGATTCTCGTCGAGAGGCTTCCGCACTGTTGCTGACGGTAGGAATATCGGTTGACTCGTTCAATTCCTTAGACTTAAATAATTAATTTCTGTAATTATTTGTTGCTCGTGTAATAGAATTGAGATATGGATTAGCCTAATTGTCAATCTGTAGGTGTATAAATATATGCACAGACATTAATGATGATCTTTATGTACTGTGGCTTGCATCATTCCAAACTTGCACCTATGAATAATAGCAGAAGTGACCCACGACCGACCTGAGAAGTAAATACTTTCCTTGGCCTGGGATGACGAACTTTGCTCCATTCCAACCACTTTTCAAGCTCCTGGGGACACTTGCCAAAGTTTTCTCGAAAAATTGCATACCTGTATAAAAAAATCGTCATTATTTATTTATTGCTTTCCTTCAATGCCCTGGAAGTGTGTTTTAGAAGATTGTTTTGGTTGTTTACGTTAAGCCATCATTGACCATATCCTTAATTTCTGGAAAGGAAAAGATCTGCGTGTAATGAGCCCATTCAGTGGCTTCAGCACAGTGTCGAATTTGATTGAGCTGGAGTGACGTAAGTAGCCCGAAACGAACGCATCTCAGGAGCCTCACGGCGTGCACATGACGTTCTTGCCACTCGTATAGCAGCCATCTTTGATCACGCATCATATTGTTCGTTGGTCACAAATTACATTTTTTTCGGATTAACCCAAATTATATTTATGAACAGGAACCTGCATGCTGCGTGGAAGACGTCCAGCTCACTAAGAAAGGTACAAAATCATTACACATTTCCGGTTCAAACATTTGTCACACCGTCTGTCTCTACTTGTCTGTCTAGTTTTACCTGTTTACATTCAGATCGTCCGAGTCCAGAATAACCACAAAGTCATCCACACCTAAAGAATATCACACACAGCCTTGCACAAACATATTAATGTATTCGTAATTGCAGGCTAATATTGCAATTTGAATTTACAAATTACCTAAAGACAGAAACTGTCGTGAGCTGTACAGCATATTAAACATTTCCGCTAATTTACTTGAAAGTATTCTTTGTAGATCTTTGAAATTCCTGAGCTTTTGTGCTTCTTCGTACAGGGTCAACACCACAGGGTCATTCATTTGGATGAGATTTGACAACAAATCCCAACAGTCTTCCACGAGATCTGAAGTAAACCATTTATTGGTTTAGCATTGATTTACTCGAAATGTTAGCAAATGTGTGGTAAAAAAGTAACCGGAAATTCCAAGAAAGTGTCCAGCCGAATATAAGTAAAGTACATTGCTCTCGCTAATGACCCGATGCTTGTTTGGCTTATCCAGCAGGATCCAATTCATCAGCGTTGGAAAATGGAGAGCGGGAATCACATCCTTCACGATAGATTAATTCATTATGACTTGACGCATTCACAAAGTACAAACTTGTCAAATGTGAAATAGAATCTAAAACCTCTGGTAAATGAACTTTAAAAACACACTCCTGTGGTCTCCTCATGACTTCAAAAAACTTCGAGTAGGTTTGCAGTAACACCATGTGACACGGAAATTCCTTTCCACCCACTACGACCTTGGTGTCTGCATTTCTAGGGAGAAAGTTTCAAGAATAATCGATCATTATTTTTTAATTTGAAAGGAAGTATGCAATTATGCATAAAATCAGAAAAAGTTAAAAATATATTCTACATATGTACCTACATTTATAATATTTATGTATAAAAAATAATTTGAGCAAGTACACCGCATGTCTCAGCTTCTGTTGCAATTTTTCATTATAGTCAATCTCTTCATTTTCCTGCTGGGGGAAGAGCCAAGAACGAAGATTCTTTCGTTGTGCTTCCGCTGAGGGAAAAGGTATTTCATCGGTTCCCACCCGTAAATCAACATTCGATGACGTCGGGTCACAAGCTTTTGCTTGCTGCTCTGCACATTCGAACCCGTATTCATCATTCTATATGATCATTTTATCGTTTATTATTATGCGTAAATAGTACGTAAAATTCTATACGGAGAGTAAAACTTGAGGTAATTCTAATCACTTCATCTCCATCATCGTCGCCTAATTCTTGTGAAACGACTTCATTTTCAGATAAAGCGCAATGCGTGGTTGTAGGATCGATTTCAGGTGATTCAGGACATCCTTCCATCTTTATCTTACCGTCACAGTTGTTGTTTACATCTGCCGGATTTTCTTTCCAGTTTCCATTCTCCTGGTTCATTTTTGACGTTTGCGGCGTACTCACGTCACGACGTCAGATAATTCGGAAGCAGCTATCCTGCAGGCTGCACGACTGAAGGCATTGTTTGGTAATTCTAGCTAGCAACAAGGTGCTGCGAGTCAAAGATGGAAGCTGGGACCTGACCAGCCTGACCTGAGGTGTCATCTGTCATGCTGAAATTTACTGTTGACTAATTCTACCTTTTATTATCGTCCTGCTTCGATTTGGTAGCCTTTGGTAACCAAAGTCGATGGATTTTGTAAACCTCCAGAGGGCGCGAGTTTGTCGGCCTCCATTATACTGTGATTTAATGCCGGCAGCGGCAGCTGTAATCTGTAATGCAATGAATGTCTCGGTTTAGTGCTAATCTGGGAAGTACAGATAGATGTTCTGCTTATCTGCTGACTGCTGAAATGACTGACAAAGTGTTAGTTCTGTCTTTCTTGTTGAATGTGGCGTGTGACAAGAAGCATTTATGAAATATTTTTAAACTGTTATTAAAAAGGAAATGCGTCAAACATCGAGTAAATAAATTGTTTCTGAATGTACATGAAATTGCATGCGGGGTAACAAAGAGAACTGGTTTTAATACTATGTTGGATGCAAGGTGAAACTTCATAGAAAAGGTTATTGAAAATCGAAGGTAAAATGAAGAGACTTCAAGATTCGTATTACCAAACATATCAAATGTGGAGCTAGCCCTATGCATCGCAAGCGAGGTTTCACTCGCATGTATTCCCATATTCCCAATCCCAAATGAATTAGTTTTCTGGCCAACTTTTCCAGCCATACGAAATGTTTTTTAAAATAAATTAAAAAAACTTTGCGACTTCCACGTCATTTCATTTCTCATCGGAGAAATTGTTCTCTTCTACACCTCCCTTTTACAAATTGGTATGTCAGCAAGGAGTTCAATCTGCATCTCCTATGAGAAAAACTGTCACTCTTTAGTGTGTCACGGGGATTTTTTCCCACAGAAAAATTATATCTGTCTGTCTACGCCTCAGAAGATGTCCAGATAAATGCATGCATGAGTATACTCTAGCGAAATACGTGTGCAGATTTTTTATGGGCGCCCTAGAGATTTTCTAAAACGGTAGGAAGTGAAAATGGCACAATGAAAATAATGTTAACTGCATGTTTTTGACCTCCAAACGACGACGTAAAAATCCTTGTTGAAGGTACGTTTATTTTGCAACATACGATGTATGTGCTTCTTTAGTGTGCAAATGATTTCTTGGTGTGATTAACAGCATGGCTGTATATATAAGAAGGATTGGATCTTCTACCAAATTTGCTTAGTCATAAAAAATTTACCGACAACATGGGTTCTATTTGCTTCACGTTTGCTATTTTTCATTTCTTAACAATGGGATTTGCTGTAGGTAAATAATAAGTGAAGAGTACTCGGATTATTATTAACGGTTTAGCAGCTTTCCATATTTACGAGTAATTACATTTGCTTTATTTAACACATTTTTCAGAATGGAAACGACCACCGGATTTTCCTCGGGGAATGGACCTCCAATTAACCCGCTTTGCTAATTGGGCTGACGAAATAATTGTGAACAATGTGTGGACAGCTTATCCCCGCACTGGTCAAGACGTTCTCCGGGCGACGAATTGGGCAAGGGAGCACAACTACACTATACGCGCCTGTGGAGAGATGCACAATTGGTCTCCTTTGGTCGTCTCTTCCACTCACAACGCCGTATTTGACGAGAAATTCTATCCAAACCTCCTCCCCGCCAGCAAGGTGCAGGAGGAGCCATTGAATGTCATTCTACTCAAGACCAGAAATTATTTGCATCGAATGAAGATTATTAATTCCGATCCGAAGAACGCAAGCTTTTGGGCCGAACCCGGAATTCTCTTTGACCAGCTCCTTCAAATTTTAGAGAAGCAGCAACTGGGATTTCTTGCAATTCCCGCTCCCGGAAGTATCACTTTGGGCGGAGCTCTTTCGATAGGGGCACACGGGGCAGGGATCCCCGCCAAGGGAGAGGTCTTGACCCCCGGACACACTTATGGCTCCCTCAGCAATTTGATTTTGGCCTTTACGGCAGTTGTATTTGATCCGGTGGAAGGCCGTTATGTTTTGAAAGACTTCCATCGATCAGAAAAAGATGCGGCGGCGTTTTTAGTGAGCTTCGGAAGGACGTTTCTAACCAATGTCACGATGCGTGTAGGACCATTGGACCATTTGCGGTGTCAGAGCTTCACCAATTTTTCTGTGCAGGAATTATTTGCTGAGCCCGATGTTCAGGTTAAATACACAAAGAATAACAGTGTGGCGGGTGAGATTGATGAAAACAGTGGAGTTAAAAATTGGTCCGGTAAAAGGACACTATCACAATTTGTGGAGGAGTCAGGTCGTCTGGAAGTGATTGTTTTCCCCTTCACAACGCATCCATGGTTGAAAGTGTGGACGGTGACGAAGGAGAAGCCGGAAAGATCTCGACACGTCCCTACGCCCTACAACTACGCCTTCACGGATCAAATCCCGCTTTCTATAGCAACTCTCATCACACACTCGCTGAGAATTAAAGACAAGATTAAACGATTTAGCACCATGCTCATCAAAGTCATCCAAGCGGGGCTGGCTTCCACGAATACGTCGGACATTTGGGGCACTTCCCGGGCCGTCTCCAATTTCGTGTCGTCTGACACGCTTCGCATGACCGCCATGGGTTATGCAATCCATTTTAAACGCCCACAATTGCAAAATATCGTCCGGGAGATTTACCTACTGCATAGCAATCTCCTGGATAAGTATTCCGATGCTAACATGTACCCCGCCAACGGTCCGCTGGAGATGCGAGTTGGAGGTGTGGATGACCCTTCGGATATGCTAATTCCCCATGCCCAGCCCACGCTCATGTCCCCCAGTAGTCCCGTCAAGATCAAGACGGCGAGTGGTGGCGAAGATACCCTGGACACGATTGTGTGGATGTCAGCTCTCAGTTATCCCCGAACCACGGGTGTCTCCATGTTCATGGCGGAATTCGAGGAGAAACTTCGAGAGAAGATGAGTTTAATGGGAGCCGTCCTCCGACCTGAATGGAGCAAAGGCTGGGCTTACAACCGCACTGACTTTTTTGCATGGAGCAACTTCACCACTCTCAACCAACACATACTCGCCCAGTTTGGAGATCAATGGGAATTCACGCGGCGGACCCTCAACCGCTATGATCCATTTGGTATATTCATGAATCCGTTTCTAAAGCAAATGTTTAAACCTCACATTCTGTAGCCGATTGTTCTACTTCCATCGTGTACATCCATTTTTATCACTTTTTTTGTATTCCCACATCCCAAGATTAGTTGCAATTGAATTTGAATTTACAAACGCAAACATCCAACTGGACCAGCGTGTATTTACATTGTATTATTTATCCATAAAAATAAATCTATTCGTTGTTTTCCCTTGTTTAAAGAAAAATATTAATTACATGTAGTACTTAATTTTAGAGATACGTCTATGAATAACAATTGCCTTTTTGCATAGTTTTGGGGATGTTTTTATGCTTAACCACACGCTAATACTTGATAAATAATAATTTTACGTGCAACTACATATTATATGCAATGCTTTCGGCGGGTGTTTTATGTCGCACGGCTCATCCGTAAAAGGTATTTTTCTTATTTGTATATGAATTTCCAAACAGCCCTTGTATCGACGCAGCCTTCAGTGTCCGCTTCAACGATCTCACACGGAGATAGATTTACTGTAGCAGTTGACATTAAGTGTCCGTGTACCAGTGAACGCGTATAATGTATAGGTATCATGAGAAATAAATTCTGGAAATATACACATCCTAAATATTATATTGTTGGCTAACAGCTTGCGTAAAGAGCAGTAGATATTTGCGTCGTTTTACTGCTATAATAAAAAAACTTCTATTTAAAACAAGTGCTGCTGTGGAATGGTGCAAAGGATGCTTGTAATGGATTTTAACAATACGATAAATTCAGTGTTTTAAATTGTTGAAAAATATATTTTTTGCTGTTGCTTTCATTATTCTTGGGCATGATCAGGGCTACTACTGCTGGGCAATGGTGCGGTGGATGTAGAATCCGTCGTAGATTGGTCACTATGAGAAGTGTTACCCTCCTCTGGCACTGCTTGGTCTGATTGAGTCAAATGATTGTTACAACGTGAGCAATTATGATTGCTCACGAGCGTCTCACATGTCTGTGACCTTTGTAGAGCTTGGTTTGTGGTGGTAGTTGTGCCAGGAGTGGGATCATTACTACTACTGGCTACACCACTCCCATTGCAGCAGGAGCTGGACTCATTTAAGTAACTGACCAAACGTAAACACTGTCGACGCTGAGCTTGGAAATTGGCAATTGCTGTCAAGGGCTCGATCTCATTTTTCATCGTTGCGAGACATTCCTCCGGATTCACTCCTTTAAAAATAATATGCATGTAAAGAGGGAAAGAATGGGCATGGAACTTTACCAAATCTACTAGAGATTAGCACAGCGCCACAGATTGCATTAAGAACATTTTGAGTGACTCCGACTTTTACTGGGGCTGAGCTATTGTGTATGTTTTATGGAACATGTGTATAAGTATGCAGACACATTGGAAACGCACGTGCAGATGTTCAAATAGGTGTTTGTCATGATAAAAATGGTGTGTACATGATAAGACATTACCTTGACTGGAAGAGAGAATGGAGGCGAGTCTCCACACATCAATTTCCAACTGTTGATACTCTTTCTGCGCGAGGAGCAAGTGAAAAATTTGAGACCTCAGCCGGTTCTCGACTCTTGACAGCAACAAATTCTCCTGCGACTCCTCATCCCCTCCTGTCTGCCCGGCTGGCTTCAGATCACCCGAAATTGCTTTTACTCCCACGGACGGCGAGTTCTGCTCTATCTCACTGTCCCAGTAATTATTTATTCCCCTCCTCGCGTATTCCTTCTCCTCCTCGTCCTCATCGCTCCTCCCCCGACCCGAATTGGCTCCCCAACAGATGAGCTAATCAATTATAACCTACAACTTTTTAATTACTCTCCCCTCGCTCCAACTCCCGCTCCCACTGAAATCAGCACTTTGTATACATCCAAAAGACTGACAAGCGCAATCAATTACTGTGAGTAGATGAATGGCTCAAGACATATTTAAAAAAAAATCATTTTCACCGCAGCTATAATTCTGTGTATTATGGAGATAATTTTTTGAGGAAGGTAACTCTAAAAAAAACTTACACGATTTGCCATGTAGAAGAGGAGGAAGATGACGAAGGCCGTGACGAAGATGAGTATCCATGAGTCTGACATGGCTTTCTCTTTGGCGGCTTTCTCCTCTGTCGTCCTCACTCTTCCCCTCCAGGTCCAGTAGTGATAGGCTAATGTGGGGAAAGACACGAACAAAAACTTTCCTTTCCTGTGTTTCTCTGACTTCACTCTTGATCCTTAACGATCTCTCCCTGTCTCCAGGAGAGAGTGCTACTACTACGGGGCAAAAGGTAAAGGGGGAAAAAGCTGCTGACGAAGAAAGGGGCAAAGGAAGAAGGAGAAGATGCTGCTGAAAGGAAGAGAGGGGAGGAAGAGGAGGAGGATGATGAGAACTTGCTCCCTGTTCTTGGGTAAACAAGCAAGTGTGACAGACGGAGGAGTAGTCGAATTTTTGTGCATGGAATAATTCCAACCATTTCAAGAATGAGGGGCTTCTGTCCGACTCTTATATAACTAACATTGAGGGAAGACAGGGAGAAAGCACGCACACCCAAAGAGAGAGAGAGAGAGAGAGAGAGAGACGGCAAAGTGTAAAATCAACAACTGTCAGGACTTTTGTGGTTTTTTTTGTTGAAAAGGGGGGAAAGTGAAAGAGAGAAAGAAAAAGGAGAGTAAAACGGGACTACTGTGGATCGATTTCAAGGAGAAATTTATGTAGGTGTGGCTCATAGCCGGTTTGTCCAGTATAACTCATTTTTTCCCTTTCTCTCTCCCATCATTTCCCTCATGCTATCGTGACACGGAGGAATTACTCACTCCTTCCTATTCTATTACTATCACTATCAGTTCATTTATTACACTCATATTCCAACCCCATTTTCTTTATACTCTCCCGGGTTCTTTTCCTCCGCTTTCTCCCGTATGCAAATCAATGGCCTTTTATTGTATTCCATCGCACACACATCAAAGGAAGAATACTTTCCCTCCCTCCTAAAAGAGTCTCCCTGAGCGAAGAAGCTCCGTCGTGCATCAATGTTAATTTCTATTTTATATATCAAAATGTTGGGACTAGAACAAAAAAAATTCTCACGTAAAAATTATCGTTCACTAAAGGGAAGTGCTATTTATGAGTTTTTTCGTCATATTATGGTATTTTATTTTTATTTTATTATGAACTCCAAGAATTCGACTTCCTGAAGAAAACATAGCCCCGCAAAAACTTTCTCTTTAAGAATGAGCCCCAGCACCACGGGCTGCTCCACCGGAAGTACTTGCACGGACTTAATGCAAATTAAATGCAAATACACTCATCTTTCTCCGGCTCTACGACGTTTTTCTCCAGTTCCGCTTGCGTGTTGGCTCTCATTTTTCAGTCTTAATTTTTTGACAGGGGAGCCCTTTTGTCGTACAACGGGACGGAAGAAGTTGTCATCATTTGTCATTTCCGTCTTTGTGTAAGAACGGGGTTAATTTTAGGAGTGGCAGAGGACAGTGTAGAGGTTGCTGAGTTGGCGCTGTACCCACTCAAAGGTTTTATGGGGGAATTTTTACCGCCCAGTCGTAACATTCTATGTCCAGTCAGTTAGTGGCATCATTCCTATAGCTTTTTATAAAGTACTCATATATAAATTTTTTTACGTTGTGCACCCGTTTTTATTCCTAAGCCAATATCAATGTTCCAAGCAATCTTTGCATGTTTGCATGCATGCTACATGTGTATGTATGTTGTAGCGGTGGGTTAAGGAATAGCCCGTAATGACCCTTTAACGTCCACTATTTTTGCCGTAAGTAGTTACGTTTTTTGCAATGAACTTATTAGCACCCAATCGTATACGATAATTGTAAGTCATAGATGTTCCCCTATCATCGATAAGCCAGCTAATAGAAATGAGCAGTGTCCGCCTCTCGACGCTAGTATTGATCTTCGAGGGTGTATCTGTATTTCTTTCTGTGAGAATGGGATTCAGGGGAGGTGGTCATTAGTTTGAACAAAACTGAGAACGTAAAAATTATTTTTGTCAATACATAAAAAATGTTGAACTAAAACTAAATGTAAGACTAAATGTGCTGCAGTGTATCCACCTAGTTACTTCAAATGAAAATTGATAGATGATGTTCATGCAATAGCAGCCGTTGCGGCGAAATTCATCTGCAAATGCTACATACTCGACTTTTTGTTAGATTCTCCTGAAGGGACATGGAAAACTATACTCCAACGAGTTCGTGTTCAAAGCCATTTGTTTTTTTTACTATTGTGTTGGTGCTTGCTCACCTGAGCAGCCTTACCAGCTGCGCACGCGTAGAAAGATCATTACTTGAATAATAGAGAATTTGGAGAAAACTAAGCTTGTTTATGTATGTATACGTAACACGTGAAATAAAACGATGATCAACTGCTCCAATCCCCCATTAACAGAGAAGTAACAGAAAACTCGAAGTAATTATGAATAACTAAGCAATGGAAACGTTTAACAAAGATCGTCAATGGCCACATCGTTTTTTACTACACGTAGATACGTATAGACTATACACTTTTATTTACGTCTGCATGAAAATTTTATTTATTTTGTTGCATTTTAAGTAGACTTTGCTAACCTTTAATTGTCTTGTAAACTCCCACAAGAAGAGCCTGGCGAGCATCAGAAAGTTATGTGTTGAAAATAATTTGAACAATTGCTCTTCGCAGTGGGTCTGTCATGTTTGACAAACGAGTCATTCAAATATGTCTACCGAGAAATCACAATAGTGTTACAATGTGAACTGTAATTGTTACAGTCGGTGTAATAAATATAAGTGTTGGCCAAACGAGTAAAGTGAATTATGTCAATGACATTGCTGTTTGCAATAAATAGCAATAGCATTACGGCTATGGCTAATAATGATTTCGCAGGCATTTGTGTCTGATCATGCTTGTCAGTCGTCTTCCGGGACATCACGAATATTTCAGTACGTCTCATGTTACGGAAGTTACAATTAAAAGAGTAGGTTGCGGTTTCCGTGAAACAAATGTACATACGTCACACCACACGTGTGAGGAAATGCATAGTTATATGCGTGGATATGCATTTTTTAGCACATACTTTGTACTGTAGAGATAAATTCTCAGGACACCCCGATACAAGTTATTAGCTGAGCTATGAGTAGTGCGCTTTCCTGAGAAACATCATTAGCTGACAATGTGAGCTTTCCATACATTCAATGGCACTCTTCAGCAACTGTTTGATTAATGATACTTTCTAATGGCAAAAAGTAGTGCATGTGGCGTTATAAAGATGCGTACAATATTATACGTTTTAGATTTGGGTGGGATCTGGATTGGGACGGATCCCACGATCTTCATCTCCGTGTTGGACGTAAAAGGCCAGCGTGTAATGTTTATCAAGTAGGAGTACAGATGCATCCCCGTGGAAAAAGACAAGGGAAATAAAGTGGGAGATGAATATGTACGAAGTGCAAGGAAATGTACTCATAAAACACATCCGAGGTCTCAACTAGGTCGTAGGTGGCTCGCGTGTTCCAATGATTGGCAAAAAAAAGGAAAATACCCCAACTTTTATTTCAGCCACTCTCTCCACGTATTAACTGAGGCAAAGCGTGGAAAAGGTGGAGGGAGAAACGCGAGAAGATATGATAATGCCTTCAATACTCTTGGTATTTATTTTCCCCGCAAGTTCAATTTGGTGATGTATAAAGACAGTGACTGACTGTGTGCACTACGACCCAGCTATGAAGGATGTTCACATGTGCGATTTTTCACGGCATCGAGGGAAAAAATCTCCATGGACTGGAAGACATTCTAATTTTACGCATGAATAAAGCCAGTGTGTTCTCGTGTGTTCCCTGTGAAATAATAAAATTACTGTCTATCAAACAACAGAGAGAGGGAGAGAGAGAAGTGGAACGGCATAAGGAGATTCCGCTCTACGTGAACAAATCTTACAAGAAGAAATTCCATTTCGTGCAGAAAGTGAAAGAGAGAGAGAGAGACAACAAAGTGATGTGTGAAGTTTACTTAGTAAATGAAGTTGAAAAATTGTACAAAGGTAAATAAATAAAAAGTTTTATGAGCGTGAACTTTTAGTTACAGTAAACAGAAGGGAAGATGGAGAGAAGCTCGGAGCGCACACAGGCATTATTTGTTTTCGGAGTGGAGAAGACGTCGATTCTTTCGGGGAACACAAGAAAGAGAGAAGGAGAGAGAGAGAGAGAGAGACAGAGCGAGTAAATGAAAAGGAGATGTGAAAGTCAGAATGGACGGAGGGGCGGTAAAGACGGTGATATGAGTGATGGGAGAGAAGGACAAAGAAAGCCGGGAAAAGGAAGAGACTGATGTGTGTTTCAGAGAGGGAGAAAGGGAGAGAGAGAGACACTGAAAAATAAAGAGGAAAGCTGAGAGATAAGAGCGAAGATGCAAAATGAAAGGGTAGAGAATGGAAGAGAGGGAGAAAGCAGTAATAGAAAGAAGAGAAGATAAGCCTTTCCACGGCGACATACATTTCCTCGTCGACAGAGGAAGAAGAATGTCGAAGAGGATTTTTATCTGGCATATTTTATTCAATTCCTGACAAGCATTTTGACAGGACAATTTTTGCTCGCCTATTCAATTACATTCTGTCCTCTCCAACTGATGTGTAATGTAGGCGAAAATTCGCCCGCAAGGTGACTGACGCTATCAACTTGTACTTTTCAACCACTATTTCTCTTCTCTCCAATAAGGTCTTGTGTACAAATGCTACGTATATACTATATGCGCTCCCGAAAAAAAGCGAAGGTGGATGCCGGATATTCAGAAAACGGGCTCCTCATGCTCTTTCAACTTCCCAGCATTTTTAGTCTCCTTGCAGATTGCCATCAAGTCACAATCCATAAAAGCCTTTCTCTCCGCGTCATCCCTGTTTACATATCGGAGCCCACTTTTTTTTCCTGAACTATTATTGCACCAACTGATACATTCTCTATTAGTTTCTTGTACAGTACTACTTACCTTTGTTTATCACACTTTGCCTGGGGTGAAAATGAATAAGGAAATTGAAGGGGAGGGAAATCGCGGGGGTGACAGTTCAACACTGAGGTCAAGGATCCAACTCGGTCCATTGGAAGAGCCGGTAATCCAACGTAAAAAATCACATTCACACTTTTCTCAGTCTATTAGAATAAATACATACGTTTTAGGTTTTACTAATTTCATCTCCATTTGTACCTGGGTTTACCGGGAGGAAAATCCTGGGAGGGCATGCTGTTGACGGATAAAATGTTCTGATTTTCCTGAATTTTTTCTCTTTATTTCCCTCCAGCGGAGTCAGAGATGTGCGGTGTGTGGGAAGGAAGCTGAGAAGCAATGTGGGAGTTGTCACACGGTTCATTACTGCGGTCTCCAGCATCAGAAGGAGGACTGGAAGCAGCACCGGAAAGTGTGCTTACCTTTCCTCGTCAAATATTCTGGGGAATTGGGTCGTTACTTGATTGCCTCCAGGGACCTGGACGAGCGATGTCTTGTGATTCGGGAAGCGCCCTTTGCATTTGCTCCGTATGACCAGACCGAAAATGAGAACCAGCAAGTGCCCATGTGCTTGAGCTGTTGTGTCCGAATGTCCCATGCTCCGGGGCGGAGATGTTCATCCTGCAAATGGCCTCTTTGTTCTCAAGCTTGTGAAGAGGTAACATTTTAATCATTGCTCTGCTTTCATCAAAGTCTATCCTTCGCACTCTTTGCTGGAATGTAATTAACCGGAGAATTTTAGTCGAACATTTTTGAGCAGTGTACACTTATGGATAATATTATGTATCATATTGAATTGAACATTGTTTTTGTCATGATTTACCCCCCTTTTTTTTATCAAAGCTAACATATGCGTAAACACATGTAAAAGGGTTCGTGTGTGAGATATGATGAATGATGCATGACCATCACAGATGTCAACGCACACCCACTACGAATGCCGGGTCTTGACAGACAAGAAGATTGCTTTCCCTCCACCCCAACCAGATGCCACGTACAGTAGCATATTAATCCTGCGGTTACTCCTGCAAAGAGATAAATACCCGCGACTCTGGTCCTCCTTCCTCGCAATGGAGCATCACAATGCATCTCGGGAGGGGAAAGAGAGATGTAACAATGATGACATGTTGATCTTGGAAAACCTCCGAGAATATCTCCAACGACCCGCTCCAGCCTCCTCCTTCTCCTCCTCCTCACCTCAGCTCCCCTCAATTAATGAGACGGAGATCCGACAAGTAATTGGACGTGTTAGCGTCAACTCATTTGGAGTCACTCGGAGGGAAGAGAGGAAACATGATGAGACGTAAGCTCTTATTTACCTACTTTTTTCTCTTTCTTCCTTCCTCCATTTAGTTCCACTTTACATGCGCATAAATTATAAATATGTATTAAGCAGACCCACTTAAGAGAAATACACAATGTACATATGTACGTATTTTCAATTATTATATACTCATTTCCCTTCTGCATCTCCTTGAGTATTATATTACATCCCTGTCACTTAAATGGGACAACACAAAGATACTCACGCCGAAAACATTCTTTGAATTCTCGGATCAAAATTTGAATCCAGATTTTATTTCGACTTCTGCTGGATTTCCTGTTCATGTATTCCATGTGAAATTACCGTTATAATCCATCCACCATTACAAAAATTATGCAGCAAAAAGTTGTTAGTTCCTTGCAGTAATTTTGCTGCTCGTTCTTTGCTCAGCTCCAAAAGACAATTTTTTCTAGATAGATTACGTACAAAGGGACGTCTACAGTTTAAAATGACTCATGAGATAGAAATATCCTGGAAAAAAGCTGCTCTGTCACTCTTTTGTCTCTTCCCTTGTAGATGCACCCACGCACATGCACTCTGCCACCAAACACACTTTTGCCTCATCTCACGTCTCCTCGAAGCGTGACGGACTCCTGAAAGCTGACAAAATGTGAAAGGGAGAGGGAATCTTGAGGAGATCCGTGGAAATCCATTTGTGACTTGGATGTACACACAAAGCTACTTTCTCTTTTAATTATAAGTTTTTGGTGCAGAACTGGCTGTGTGTAGTCCAACTCCAAGTTAAAACTTGGACTTGTGCTTTCTGCGGGCTCCCATTAATTATATGATTCCTCCCCATGCATTACCGTGCTCACTGCATGGGCACAAGACACATCTGTATGAACCTTCCACTTTATTTTTGAGATAATCATCTCCATTTTGTCTCTTTGAGGGTGGGCCGTGGAGTGTATCTGAAGACTGGAATCGTGGCACATGGCTGTATTCCCAATGCCGTCTGGGGCATATCCTACTCCCCCCACTTCGAGATTGTCGTTCGGACAGCTGTGCGGATCAAGAAGGGCGAAATCATTACTCCGACCTACAGTGACATTTGGAACTCTTTGGGCACCTATCAACGTCTCACCACCATGCAAGAGCGGAGTCATTTCGTGTGCAAATGTAGGAGATGCTCAGATCCGACAGAGCTAGGCACTTTCCTGTCCGCCATCCTTTGTCCCAAGTGTCAGCAAGGTCATCTGCTCCCCCTCCAGCCCACGGATCTGGCCAATGGAGCCACCTGGAAATGCCGCGGATGTGGGCGGGAGGAGTGCCAGCGGGATCTCATGGATTTGGTGGAGGACATGGAATATACCGTGGATCAACTCATCTCCATTCATGGTCAACACAACAATAACAATCATCCGAATTATCCTGATATCAAGAAGAGCACGCTGGTGCTGGACGAGGAGCTAAGAAAGCTCAGCGGCGTCGTGCTTCACCCCAACCACTTTATAGTTCGGAATTTGCAGCGAGCTATCATGACAAATCTCTATCCCGTCCTCAAAGACTGCACCTTCGATGAAATCCGTCGGTTCATCTCCCACGCCGAACAACTCCTCAAGGTCTCCGACATTCTCACGCCGGGCTACACGGGACACGGAGGTAAACAAAATGATCATCAATATATTTTTTTGCTACGGATAACATCTTGCCTTTTCATCCGCCCGTGCCAGTAACGCAATAACAAGAAGATTCCTCCCATTTTGTCTTGAGCAACCACTTGGCACATCGCCTGGTTTTCCTGTTGTCGTAGCTTAAGAATGAGCTGGAGCTACCTAATGAACTCTCACGTGGCCAATCAAATATGTTTTCTTGGTGGTTTTGCTACACGGTTTGGCTTAGAAATGGAAAATAGCAAGGGGAAGTGTACAAAAAATTTACTAAAGGGGTATATCTAGTTTATACCGGGCCTCGTGGCCTCTAAGATTGTTTTTATTAGTGGAGGATTGAGAAACATTTTATGGGTTCATCTGCTCCTGTGGAAGTCAAACGCAATCATTTATTTTCCACTTCACCCACAAAAACTAACCTGTGGCTTCACGTTTTTTCTAACTGAAGAACAGCGCTTCTCGTTGGTATGTGTAACACATCTCTCTGCCGCAGAAAGCTTAATAATTAGCATCTTTCTTATTATAAAAAAATTGTTTGGTGAAAATCCAGTCCTGTTGGCTAGCAGAAACGAGCATATATGTACGCTAAACAAATGTACTATAAAAATCAACCCTTTTGGCTAACCAATTGTGTTCTGAATTTAGAAAATGGCTAACTGAAAAAAATTCCTTAAAAAAAGTTATGCCCAAATAACAATTCCGCTTTGTTTTCAAGCGCAACAATTATTTGTTTTTTTTTGGAAGATTTATTAATAAATATAGTTGGTAAAAAATATTAAATTAAAATGTACTTCTCACACATCGAGACATATGTACAGCGGTGCACATGTACTTGGTACACGTATGTATGTATGCATACATACATACCGTTTGCTGTCACCGTATGACCCAAAACTATTATTAAATCGTGTTGATAACAGCAAACGCTAAATTTCTGTTGGTTTACGGCAGCGCAAACTGCAACAATCCTGTGAGGTATGAATGATTTCTTGAGTATCTTTTCCGAAGCGGATACGTCATTTGTTTATGCCTGCCGGAGGAAGAGATTTATAATTTGTGCGATTTTTGCAAAGGCAGATGAACTTCAAGCAAAATTTATTGCCAAAAGGTTCACATCAACAGGACTGACGAAATAGATTTGTCAACGATAAGATAAAGGAGAGCATTCGTGAGCAAGTGCCTTCAGCTGCAAGCGCGTATGGATGCTCTTTTACAATGGGGTGCTCTTTTAAATTATGTGCTTACATCGACCGTTACATAATCATATGAATTGTGCTACATAATTCGTATATGTATATATGTACGCATACCCCGCCTTGTTATTATGTGCGCGTACATGACGCCGATGTTAATTACACGGAAAAGAATCGGAACAAAAATGATTGCTTCTGAAATGACCTTACACTCTTGTATTATCGTGCTTATTTCTGATTTTTGTGAAGGTATCCTCAGGAATTACCTTTGTGTCGGCTTGATGGAGTTGAAAACAAAGGCAGTGAAGGAAGATTGCGTCTCCACTATTTTCAAGTCGAACAAAGTGTTGAGCGAGCACGTGAGAAGGATTGAGAAGCTCAAAGCGGAAGCGGCGGCTCATCTTCACAATGATCCGGATTCCAATCCAGAAATATTGAGACGGGATGATGTGCCTAAACAAAATAAAGTGGTATAGCTGTATATCGTCGGTGAAGAATCATTTGTGATCATCTTCAACCAGCGTTAATTCACTTAGTGATCATCTCCATTGTATATTAATGCAGAAGTGATCATCTCCATTGGAACATAGCACTTGATCACTTCGTGAATTAAGTTACGCTCTTCTGGATTTGAAATTTTCACTAAATTTGCAGTAAAAATCCATAAAAAATCCCTAGCTCTGTTGTTAATTTCACCTTCGAGAAAGTATAAAGTTCTCCCCCTCACTTGTTTTCACTCTTTGTTCACGGGTAATTTTGAACGTATTTCGCTTTCAGTATGTGATAAAATATTAGCTTAGAGACTCCATCTGGGCACAAACCTTTTTCATCGCTGTCGACATTAACGATTGTAAATAATTCAATTATGTCACTATTATCCCACATCATCCTGTTCTCAGTTACGTTTCTCATATCAGGTACTCTGTATTTTTATTAACATTACGGCAACCTGCTAAAATAGATATTTGCATTATATTTTCTACATGGAAAATGTGCGATGTGAATCGAGAAAATAAACAGACCATGAAAATTAACCATGTGTGTACGCTTTCTGTCTTCCTAGAAAACTCCTACAGTGTTTTGTAACGAAACTTATATTATTTAACACAGGTTGGTTCTTATTGTCTTCTTATATTCCTATTGTAATAATAATGTATGCACAACAAAAGCGCAGCTAAATAAAGCACACCAAAATATGATTTTGCAGTTTATTTCTGGTGAGGAGATAGTAGATTTAGTTAGGGAAGTGCGACTTCCCTTGCGGGAAGACCGCAAAGAGGCACTCGCGCTCCCCCACAAAACGCTGACACCCCATAAACAATGGAGAAGCTTTTGCCATCATGTTATGCCACATATGCACATATGTATATGTGCACATATATGTATGTATCTACTGGAGATTCGAAATTGCTGCAAAAATGTTCGGGTTGAAGGTAGCTGATCATTTGTCACGTGTCTTCTTCACCGAGAAAGGAATGCTTCCGTGACATTTGAGTACAGCTTCTCGTTTCTCCCGTAGCCCCTTTTATCAGTTGATTAGCATGTGGAAGTAATTGCGTACACGTTTATGAAGGAGCATCTGATTTGTTAGGAAAGTAACTTGTCTCACTGCCACATCAGCCACATGCACTTACGTACATGTGTCTTCAGCTATGTAAGTAAACAAGTGCTCTTCCTAAACATAATTGTTTTGAGACATCCAATTGTTTTCAAACTTTGTATTCGTCACCATGGTATGTGCTCAGATATGAAAGTAAAACAAATGAAGAGAGAGAGAGAAGGCGGGGGGATGATGAGTATCACGCCATCCTCCGTAATCACATCTCTATACATTCTACGTACTTACCCGTAACGTTCTTACTCAATCTTCTTCAGAGGTTCAAGAGCTCGGCTATGCGAGAAAAATATGGAGAGGAAAAAAATAGAATCCTAGGGTCTATCCAGAAAGGTCCAAGTGATGCTCTGCATTTGTATACATATAGTTTTTTTTGCTTCTGTCCATAATAACATCCTCCTATTTTCGACCGTGCAAATCCTGTAAAAAAATATAAAACTAAAAATAACGGGGAAGAATATTGTACATATATGTACATATATGCTTAGAACTTTTGGCTCCATTTTACAGGAGTTGACTGTAAAAAGCGGGGGAGCCAGTTGGATGTGAAAAAAAGTAGGACATACCACTTTTACATGATTTTGAAATCCGTGTTTTATGGCATTTGTGTCGTAATCATGCAAAGAGGGGAAAAGTCCCTAATTTTTTTTAGTACAGCGTCAAGACAAGGGAAATGGTAAGGGGAAAGGGTGATGCAATCGGAAAAAAAACGGCGTGGACTCCAAAAAAGTGTGGGGGTAATAATAAAAAAGAATCTCGCAAGGTTTTTAAACCTTTTCTCAACTGTTATCTTATTCAGTCATTATATTTATCTTTGACAATATTTTGATTACAAGGAATTGCGTTTTCTTCAATTCTACGCCTTATATTATGTGCTTTCCATGTTGACCGTCTGGTGGGAACGTGAGAAAATGGGAGGGATTGAAAGATATTGAGAGGCAGGATAAGAAGGAGACGAGAGTGTGTCAAAAGAGAGGATTTCGAAGAGAAATATAATGGAGGAAGAGAGAGGATATTCATAGGAAGAGAGAAGACAGAGACAGCGTAGGTAGAATGGAGAAATCAAGGAAAACAGAGTATGGAAAAGGAAACATTTAAGAAAGCTAGATAATGATGAAGGAGAAAGAGAGAAAGGAAAAGATAGAAAAGGATTTGCATGACTGACAGAGAGAGAGAATATATATAGAGAGAATATAGAGAAAGAGACGAAGAAGAGGAGAGAGAGACTGTGTCAGCAGCCAAGGGCAAGGTTGCTCATTTACGACTGTCAATTTCCCCCCTTTATTAGAGTATCATAATAATAAATAAAGTCACACAGTCAACCCGCAATGAATGAGGTATGGTTAGTAAATGATCCATTCATTTTTGTCTCATTTCATTGGACTCTCCTGTTATAGATGTGCATGTATGAAAATTTGTGTGGAAGAGACACCGCACCTTAGGGCAATAAAATAATCGGGTAAAATCATCTTGAGAGGAAGACATTCATTTTTAGTACATCTTGGAATAAGCCAATAGACAATATGGTTTTTCTGATTGCTTAAATGTAATTTATTTCCACCGTTCATATAGTTATGTATGCAGACAGCAAATTATGAAATCCTTCATCCTGTTTCAAATGAACACCTAGTTGTTTTCACAGGGAAGCTCTGCCATATTAGAATATCTGCCTCCGTAAACACTTGAGTGTGTGGTGATAATACAGACATTATAAATCCTCTGCTTGTCACCCTCGACATGTGTATACATCATTCCACAGTTCGACTTTTTTCTCGTTTCCTCCATTAAATAAGCAATTGGCAAGTTGCCATTTTATACAATACAGACATCTCTTTCCTTTAGGGCCAAAAAATGGTGGATTTGAGTAAAGTATGGATACGTAAAATTGAGTCTATACATGAGCAGACAGTTAGAAGGTAAATCTCAAGTGTGTTATCTGCCTCCCTACCTATCTATGATGATTAATGGAGAGATGATATGGGCAAATACGGGGCGCACCATAGCAAGTCAGTATCCCGCTTGGCTTGGCGCAAATATTCCGCATCCTTCGTCATACAAAATCAGATTAAAATAGGGTTTCGTATAGAATTTGATTTCCAGTTCAGGAAAAATATTTTGCTTTATTAAATTCTCAATTAAAAAATGTGTAACAATTTTTCTGGCAAAAGTATAAAAACTGATATTTATCCAAAGTCTATGCGACTCTGCGTGCTTCAAGACTGAATTTTACTTGTTTACTATTTTTTGAATTTGTTATGATAAGAAATGAAGCGCTCTTCCTAATTATAAAATGATTTGAGCTTATTGTCGATACATCCGCAATAGAATTTGCGGTCAATGTCATTTTTTTATCTGCCTGGCAGGACCTGGGATTCGAGTCGTACAAGAGAAAGGTTGGAGACATTCCTGTATTTAGACATGCTCCAGGAAATTCGTTATTATTATGTTAATACGTGTGAGTGATTTGATTTGGATGAATTTCCCTTGAATTTACAATAAAATTCCCACAAAAACGTATTTAAACTTGGTTTGTAGAGGCGTCGAGGGGAGTTGTTCTTTTCGTGCCGCCCTGTACGAGCGATTGGGAATAATGGAGAAAGCTAAAGATTAACCTTATTGCAGGTGAGTACGGGATCAGCAAAGGGGCAGATTGCTTTCGTGTGAGTGCATTTGGAAGTTAGTTAGTTACCTTTGTACGTTCGCTGGACGAGGAATAGCAGAATGTCGTGGGTGGAAGGTCGTCCGAGTGAGTTTGGGATTTATACCCTGGATACTTTGGCCATTGACGAGGCTTTCGTTAACTTCTCTTCCACTCTTCCTGACGTTTGGCTCTATGAATTGTCGGCGGAATGCTTGAAAGTAAGATTTGGACGTTTTCATTAATTCCAACACCGTTATTGCATCCTGCATTAACATAGCTTGTCATTTTGTGAAATCTTCATAAGTGGAATTAATTCGTTTGGACTCTTGTGTGGGACAGTGTCCTTTTCAGTATGTGATGCAGTTGACGAATGTGTCGGAAGAAAATATCCGGCGGATCTCCACAGCATTCCCCATGACCTATCGCTTCCGGAGGAGTGGAGATGATGCTTATGTATCGGCAGATAATTACGATCCGTACATTTTTATTACTTGGAATGCACCCATATTCACATTAAATGCATATTTTGGATTTACAATGACAAATGTCCACCCTTTGTGCTGCTAAAGGGACCAGATTTGTGAGCTGAGTTATGATTTCGGAGAATTCGGTATTTACGACGTCCAAGCTCGTGATGATTCCTGTGATCTCAATGTTGTCCTGAAGCCGGTGAATATTTATTTACGTAAGAGAACCTTATATTTCCTCACAGTAGATTATAAAAGTAGATTTTTTATGATCCTTACAAAACGTTTCATTCTGAATTTGCAGCATTACTCGTAGTATTTTTCCTTTTCCTCGCACTTGAAGCCCTAATCTGGGCTTGCAATCATTCTCACATCCTCCTTCCAACTTTATTTTGTGGGAAACTCTTCACTGGCCTTAAACCTCGAGTTCAATTTGAGGAGCCTCAGTGTGGAAGGATTAGATCTTTGGATGTCTTTCGAGGGTAAGAAGGATTTAAGGATGGGCGGAGAAGGAAACACGATTAGCACTCTGCATACAGACCCACTTTAAGCAGTGATTCAGTGCGTCACGCAGTGACGAGGGATGCGGGATTTGACCGATTATTAAATTAAGATAATGCGATTTGATTCTCCAGCCCTAATATGAAGGAGAATAAGCATGATTATATGTACGCATATAAATGCCATTGCTAGCAATAGGATTTTGCCAGCGCATAGGTTTCAATACGAGGTTAATATGGTGACCGTTTTTTAAGAGTGACAAGCTGGCTAATGGTGTCTGTGTGCCTGCCTCTGTAGACTTTGCATTGTGATGATGATCTTTGTTCATGATGGAGGAGCGTCCTATCGCTGGATGCAACACGTGACTTGGGATGGTCTCCAAGTGGCTGATGTCATTTTCCCATGGTACACATCTTTTCCCTCGAGAATTGTCATTATTCATATTTTCTGTATGATTTTGAATGGCGAAAGGGAATACTGGCTATGTGTTGCCACATAAGGAATTATCCAGCCAGGTTTTTATGAATTTTTGCAGGTTTTTATGGATCATGGGCATGTGCATTCCCATGTCGGTGCGTGGAATGGTGAAGAAAGGGTTGAGCAGGAGGGAAATATTATGGAGGACATCCATTCGTGCCGGGAAACTTTTTCTTCTCGGCCTCTTTCTGGGAACAATTGGTGGGGATCCCCAAGATTTGAGAAGGTACCGAATATTCGGGGTCTTACAAAGATTCGGAGTGTCCTACTTCCTTTGTACGACCTTGGCCGTATGGTGTCTGCAGGAGAGATTTGAGATCCAGGAGCAGGATGAGAATTACTACCACCGGAATAGTGAGATCGAATTTGGGAGACTCTACCGCTACTACCTCGTCTTCAGGGACTTGCTGTACCTTTGGAAGGGCTGGGTCATAGTGACCCTGGCCGTGACCCTTCACACTCTGCTCATCCTTCTGGTCCCAGTCCCCGGATGTTCCTCGGGCTACCTGGGCCCAGGGGGTTTGTATGACAACTTTGCAGAGTCCTCGGAATGCATGGGAGGGCTCACGAGTTACGTGGATCGGAAGGTGTGGAGTGAGAGTCATTTGTTTGCCTGGTGCAGAGCTAATGAGATCTACAATCACGGGGCGGGACCGTCCTTTGACCCGGAGGGCACTCTTGGCTACTTGACCACGTTGCTCACTGTGTGGCAGGGAGTGCAGATGGGCTTCACCCTCATCACACATTATGATGAGGAGCCCGGGCCCTTCTTACTCCGATTAGGCATCTGGTCCATCCTTCAAGGTGTGGGCGCGGGCGTGTTATGTGGATGGAAACAAACGGGCGGCTGGATACCCCTCAACAAGAATCTTTGGTCCCTGTCCTTTGTTCTGGCCACAAATGCCCTGGCCATTGCCCTCTTCGCCCTCATCTTCGTCACGGTGGACATCTTCCGCCTCTGGACCGGAAGCCCTCTGATGGAAGCGGGCATGAACTCCATCTTCCTTTATGTCGTCCACCTGGTCGTGAACAAGATGAGTCCTTGGCATTGGACTTACGGCAAGATGCAGACTCACTTTTTGCAGTTACTCGAAGCCATGTGGGGCATTAGCTTGTGGGTGCTCTTGGCCGTGTGGCTACGCAGGAAGAGTATTCACTACAAATTGTAGCTTTACTGTCCCAACATTCGTTTGTCATGCTCTGCACATCTTACAATGTTTCCATTGATTCCCACTTTATAAATCAAGAGTATAGTTGTGTTTTGTATGAAATCAAAAAATGTGTTAGATACACATATCTTTCGTATAAAGCATCAAGTGGAGCAACTAATCTGTTAATCATGAAATGTCATTTCAGCTCTTACGCAAGAAGATCACTAACGCTTCATATCTAGCCGTAGTTTCAACTTTCAGGGGCAGAAAAAAATATCGCCCATCTGGAAAAAGCGTCACCTTTTTATTTACACTGTCAGTAATGTGGTAGCATAGGCGAGTAACACATTATTGGTTTAGACGGCCCGTTGCTTTAAAGCTATCCAGTAACATGTGTAATATTGCATGTATGTACAGCTATAGATGGCAAAAAATCATAGCAGCATTTACGTCAGCGCCCTTTTAAATGCGCTTGCCGCAAGGAAATCAGGATGAAGCGCTTGCTAACTTTAATCATCCTCAAATAATGTTATCTCGCAGGTTATTTTTGGAGTCAACAATACAGTTGAACCTCTAAAAGGCAAGGGTCTTCCATCTAAATTTCATGTGGAATGACTTTGTTTAATTTTTCTCCAGTCGTCTCACACTTAGCACGGCTACAAATTCACCTTAATAAACTCGTGACAATTAGCAGTCTGCTTCATGATCACAATCTCCGTCTAATTTTCTCTGTGCTACAAAGTGATCGGTCACCGAGTGGGTGTCAGTTTGGTCTTTGGACGACTGAATGAACTCGGCGTGTCAAAGGGTGCAGAGATTGAAACATTATCTAAATGCATAAAAAGATTGGAAATATGTACATAAACCCAACGTTGTTATTAAGAGAAACAAGCCATTTCACGTGAGATCAGATTTTATGGCGTCGAAAAAATCATTTCAGAACATTTTACGGATTCGAGTTGGCAGAAACTGGTTAAATGCTCTATGAGCTGTGAACTGCACTCAGGAATGTGTCACGCAAAAAAGAAGAAGCTACATTTTGTTCCAAATGGAAGAATCAAAATTGTGCTACATAACTTGAGTATGTACAGCCCGTTTCTGCAGGGTTCAGCTCACATGCCATTTTTATTGCATATTCTACAGATTTGTTATCGATCTCAGCAGCATGCAATATACATATGAAGAAAACAGCTTAATAGAATGAGAAAAAAACATCAACAAATGATTAGTTCATGGCTACAAGCTCTGCATTCATTTGATTGGTAATGGTTATTACGAGGAAAATAATAACACGAACTTAATCATTTAAATATCACCACATTAAAAAATGCTTTATCATGGACTTTGTAATCATTTTTTTGGAAAATTACTACACTTTGAAAAAACGGACATAAACAACTTTTCTTCAGGAGAAGGAATGATGAAGGTGGGATAGTAATACTTTTACAATTTCTCGGGAAATCTCGGCAGTCACATGTGATCATTTTTATTAGACATAAATATACACATATTTATTTACACACCAATTACATTGGGAGGAAGGAGACTATGAAGATGAAAGACACGCCGGTAATTGCGATGTGAAGACTCACTCATAAATATATGTTTATTTACATTCTCTTATGCGACTTTCAGTATGCACATCATATAAGGAGATTTTGAAAATTTTCCAAGCTCCTTACATGTACAGATTAAATGAATAAATAACAGACGTGTGTCATTCCACATGATGAGATTACCGGCGACATTTTAGTCTACAAGCCGGCGTTATTATTTGACATGGCGAAATTCCATGACTGCGTCGTGACAGAGCTTTTATTATGAAACTTACTGGTCCATATTTTTGCTAAATGTTTCTGTGGCGGAGCTTAATTGTGTTTGAAAACACCATGTCTTTGTATACAGAGGGATAACGGAGGATGTAAATACAGCTCAAATATAAACAAGATGGGAAGGAATAGAAGGAATTATATTTGGAAGAAAGTCTGCTTAGTGTTCCGGCGGTGGCAGTGTTAATTACTGGTTAGAAAGATCATTAGCTGAGCGTATTCCTCACCGTATAGCTGAAAGGACTGGGATGGATGCAAAAAGGGGTATGCACATATGCTTGGATTTGCTGGAGTAATGAAGATGAATAGTGCAGAGCTTGTCCTCTGATTGAAACAAATTGAAGTTTTACTCGAATTTTGGTCATTATCAAGGAAGATGATCGGAGAGGTTCAAGGTCGTTGTCCACCCTCTAAAAGTTCAACCCGTTTAGCTCTATGACTTTTCCATGTCCTGACTTACATCATTATCTCCCTCGCCCACTCCTCTCCGTCCTTTCTCTCGATCTTGCCCTCTTTTCCCTAATTTTGCCTTGCTCTCTTGCTCTCTTTCTCCTCGTCTCGCTCTTTCAATTCACCCCGATGTTTCTTTATGCATCCCATGTCACTAACGTGATGGCCCGTTAATGTTGTGGGGACACTTCAGCAATCAACATCTTTTATTTGTTATCCTATATATGTAATATTTTCGAATATAATTTTTAGATAGAAGATAAATTTAAATTTTAAATATAATTTTTAGATAGAAGATAAATTTAATTTTTAGATATAATTTTTAGATGGAAGATAAATTTAATTTTAGATATCATTTTTAGGTGTCAGCAGTTGCAACTCTGAATCATGTTCCGGGTTAAACTTACGAAATTATGGATATTATAATTAACTCTCCATTAATTTGTTTAATCTGGAAAAAACTTAGGCCCTGGGACTCATTTTTTCACAAATAATTTGTTCCCTTCTTGAATTTTTACGACGGTGCGGTTTTAGCTATAGAAATTACAACGGCTGTGAGCATTTTAAATAGGGCGATAGAGACGTTAGGAACGCGAAAATTGTCACACGGATTTTATAATTTGTACAGGACAAGCCCATTTTAGTGATCAAACTGCTTATGTAACTCATACATGACATCCCGTCTCCTTTTTTCCCACCCTCCCCCTTTCTGTCATGTTTGTTGCTGGAGAGCTTTTTTTTTACTCTCCATACTTTTGACGACAAAAATATTTGCATAAATATTTAGGTTCGACAAATTCCATCAATCATATTGACTTTGACGATCAAACGATTCACATCTCTTTCTCTTCAGAGTTAGGCATACATATTCATTTAACGAAGCTTCAGCAATACATTTAGTAAGCAGCGACACTTGAATAAAGAATACATACACTTAGTAAGCAACGTCTTTACACTCAGGTGCAAGCACCGGCATTTTTTAAGAGAAATTCTACTTCTTTGTCTACCGATTTAAATTGAGACAAAATCGTAATTAACAATTCGGGAGCACAGAAGGAAAACTGCATGAAAAAAGTCAGTTTTTGGAAGCTCCACCTGAGAGCGGCTTGTGTTTTTTTGGATAAAGCAAAGGACGGCGACATTAAAGAAGATTCGTAAAGAAAACAAAATTAGCTTTTGTGAATCGCGCCCAAAGGTCAAGATCAAAAGGAGAGATGGCTCGTCTGAAAATGCTGCTGGCCTTCCTTTTCGTCTTTTTCGCCGGATTTGCCCAGGTGTTCGTTCCGGGTGTGGAGGGCAAGCCAGCAGGGCCGGCTGTCAAACCTTTGAATCACAAAACTAGCTCGGAAAGCTTCGACTATTATAATCAGGTAGGTGAAAATTAGGCTTTCATATTATTTTTCTCTTTTTATTTAGGCTTCGGCGCAACATGTTATATTTACAGTCTCAAGCCAAAATTGTCTACGCTTTGAAACCTTTAATCACAAATGAGTTAGACGTATCACGTATGAGTATCAAGTTTAATGAAAGTAATTTGCAGCAATCCATTTCAATAAAGTAAGCATTAAACTGGAAATGATTGCAAATATGAAATTAGGCGCACCGAAAAATGTATTGTGTATAAAATGTAAAAGCTTCTAATTGTAATAAATATTATGGTGAAAGACAAGCGTAAAAAAACATCACAAAATATTGAGAAAATATTTAGAATATTGGGACACTATGCGACAGAAAGTGGAATTTGCAAGATGATTTTTCGGGGCAATTACAAGAATTTCTAATTAATCGCTTTTTGATACGATGGATAGAATGAAAGATATGAAATATTTTTGAAAGCTTCATTTTATTAACTGACTACAGACAATTACAAAGATTACTAAAGGCAATAATTCCTATTTTTCAGTTGGACCTCAGCTCTGGCTCGCTGTCCATTGTCAGTCCTTTGGAAGTCCTACGGCAAAAGGTGGTTGCAGAACTTGTGAAAAACCGAATCCGCTCGGCCAAGAATCGACAGTTGGCAACAAACAATGAATATATTCGAAGGGCTGGAAGGTGAAAAAGATCGCTGAAGATGTTAGTTTCCCGGGCAGCTACAAAACCGGCTCAAGCCACCGACAGAAGCAGCCAAAGAGGCACGTCCATAGCATAACTGTATAATATGTATAATTGTATATATTCCCCTTGACTGTATTACTAGCATAGTGTTAATTACAA
This sequence comes from Disparrhopalites patrizii, assembly GCA_034698585.1. Lineage (NCBI taxonomy): Eukaryota > Metazoa > Arthropoda > Collembola > Symphypleona > Sminthuridae > Disparrhopalites > Disparrhopalites patrizii. The sequence continues at coordinate 60,211 of JAQGBT010000179.1, forward strand.
CTATTTTTTACTGTGCTTCCACATACAATGCAATGTGTGTACGTATTTCCCTACAATAATCCACACCGGTGTTATTTGACGGACTGGGAGTGAGATGACTTTGGTCGGAGCAGATTTTTTGTAAATAATAACTGTATTTATAGAGAAAGGATGTAATGAAATAGTATACATTAAGGATTTTAACAAGTGATAAAAGGATCTTCCTCTATGGCCCATGACTTGGCCGTCGAAGCAAGTGTCAATAAACCAAAAAGCCCACGAATCGTATCTACTTTTTCACGCTTCATCTTTTTTTATGTCACCTAAATTATGAGGAGAGGAACAAGCATAAGTACTTGTACTTCTATTTTAGCATTTTTGCCAAATGTTTTGGTTATCTTTATCAGAAGATGCATGCATTCTACGTGGCATAATCGCTCAGAGGATAATTTTTTTGCTTAATGTATGTGACCAATCGTGGGTCACTCTTTATTACGGGCAATTTACCCACATACCTTGTGCATTTTACATTACGCCAATGTGACAATTATGCCAATTCAAATCATACGACCAGCACCTTATAGATGCTGGAAGCCTTAACTACGGGGAGTTGGAGAGAGAGTTGGAGGTAGTTCCGATAGACAGTCGATTTGCATCCAGAGCGTTGATTGATAAGGACATCTTGGTCTTCGTAACCTCCGTAGTGCACGTATACAGTGGCTGTAGTTCTGTGCTTGTCCAGAGTCCTTATCGTCATGGCCTATTTGCATCCTCGTCTCCTGGCTTGCCTTCCTCTCTCCTCTCTTCCTCCCCGCGGCAACCAAGTGTGGTGGAGCATGGTCCTAGGTGGGTTGGAATCCGCTCAATCCATCACGGCTGTGAGTGCTTTACACCACTGGTCCGACTTGGCTGCCCCCTCAGAGGATAAATTATGGCAGACCACTGGCACGTGGGGGCAAACCGATGATGGCCACATGGTCGAAGATGAAAGAAGAGATTTTCAGTGTCATGATCAAATCCTTAGCAGAGCGGATCAAAAAACTCTTTTTCTTCAAATCAATCCTTCCCTTCTAGCTCTTTTTGACACAATCATTATCATTTGAAATCTCCGTTTTTATTAGGTCACCTTGCAGAAAACCCTTTGCTGAGGACATTATCATGTCAAGGGTTGTCTTGTGTACATCTCTCCATTCTTAAATGATGAGTAGCTTGAGGAAATGGTCGTCAGCGTGAACATGTGTCGGATGTGAAGGAAATATGAGTCCATTTTGGAGCTTTGGTTGACTTCCTTCACAAGCACTTATTTTCTCATGACTGAATGAAAATGATTTACTTTCTTTCGCTGGTCCTGATTTTACAGGCCTTTCATGTTCTATGCACTTACGTTATGTAAATGTTATGTATGGGTGTCCTTTACTGTTTGGGTCGCCTTATTTGTAATTTGCAACATTTACCTTCAGAATTTTTAGGACAATGTCCATTGATCGCAGCACACCATTGAACGTTCAGGATTTGACCCTATTTGCCCCTAAATCAGAGTTAAAACTAAGAATGCTTTGCTAATGCATAAAGTCAAATGATACCCTTACGCATTAAAAGTACAAATTGAGTGTGCACGAAGTGTAAGCAGTATTCCACGCTTCTTTTAAGCGAACTCCTGCATTCCCATATAAATTTGGATGCAAGCTCCATTTCCTACCCTTGTGCAATTAATAATAATTTATTCGTGGGCGCACGTGTGGGAAGTGATCAGCTGAAAATTCTACAACTTTACTCAGCAGATAATGTTTTTGATGTTTTCGATAAAGATGAAAAGATGCTCTTGCTGATGGCTTAAAACCTTTTATCACCGCAACGTTTGTTTTTGAGGAAGGGAAATTGAGGGATGGTGATAACGAGCGAAAGTTTTTTTTTTACCATTTGCTGACAGCAAGCACGTAGTAGGTATTTGCTTCCTCTTTCTCTCTCTATTTATCTCTGCTTCTCAAAGATCTTGATCGTCACTATTGGCAGAAGAGTTCAGCTTGAGGGTTAAAAGTTTAAAGTACATACATATGTGACTGCAAGTCTTCCTCATTTCTATCTCACTTACACCCTTTTTCTTATACTCCTGAACATTTCCTGGCCAGTAGATCTACTGTACTTTCCAGCACACATGCATATTTGTTGTTGTAGGTGTTATTTAGCAAGAGTAGTCACAATTTTTGCTCAGATGAAGACATAAACTTATCAGTATCAGCATGGATGATTGCATGGAATATGCCGGCGCGTCAGCGGAAGAGGTTTGATGTTTTTATATATAGATACGTAATGAGCATGGTGGAATGTCAGGGGAAAACGTTTTTATTGCCGTAATTTCTCATTCTATAAATTCAAAGAGAGCATCGATAATCTTCCTGAAGAAGTCTCCCAAGGACTTGACAACGTTCGGCAAAGAATCAAAGGCCGGTTGGAGCTTGGTCCGGATCTTGCTCTTAGTCTCCGTGTTACCCTCCAGGAAAGCAATGACCGTGTCCAGGGCAGTAATGTCCTTGTTCTTGGAATCATTTCGGAGGATCTTCAGAGTTTCCAGGAACTGTTGAGGACCGTCCAGGAGAATCAGTTCAGGCAAATACGCCACCACACTCACCACAGAGACCGTTTCGTTGTTCAGCTCTTGCAGGAGCTCTTTAGTTGCGAGAGTCAACTTCCCCGCGGAGTCAGCTGCGATGTGGCCGAGCTCCGTGAGCTCCGTAATTAGCTTCCTCTTCACGGTGCATAGCGCTTCTTTCAAGGACGTCCGTAATTTGCTGACAGAATCAGGAGGGATTCCAACTGAGGAAGAAGAGGACGACGAATGGTCGGATTGAAGAAGATTTGTAGTTGCCGCATCTGCATTCTTTTCATGAAGCCATTGCATTGCGTACTTTTGCAGAGCTTGTTGTTGCTCTTGTGCTGGTTCTGACCGTTGTTGTTGCTGTGGTGCTGGCCATTGTTGACCCGCACTGCGCTGCTGCATAGCCGGTTGTTTTTCCGCATTTTGATGTTGAGCAACAGCATGCTGTTCCAAAGCTTGTTGTTGTGCCGCATTTTGATGTTGAGCGACGGCGTGCTGCTCCAGAGCTTGTTGCTGTGCCGCATTTTGATGTTGAGCAACAGCATGCTGTTCCAAAGCTTGTTGTTGTGCCGCATTTTGATGTTGAGCGACGGCGTGCTGCTCCAGAGCTTGTTGCTGTGCCGCATTTTGATGTTGAGCAGCAGCATGCTGTTCCATCTCTTGTTGCTGCGCTGCTTGCTGGTGTTGTTTGTCAGCAATCTGTTGCAGAGTTTCCAGCTGTGCTGCTGCTTGATGCTGAGCGTAGGCATGTTGCTGCAGAGTTTCCATTTGTACGGCCTCGTGGAGATGAGAAACTGCAGGCTGCTGTGCTATCTGCGGATTTTGAGCGATGACCTGCTGCTGCAAAGTCGGCGGTTGTTTCTGAGCAGGTTGGTGGTGAAGAGTTTGTTGCTGCTGAGCAACGGCATGTTGTTGCTGGGCGATAGCGTGTTGCTGCTGAGCGACGGCATGTTGCTGCTCAGCGACTGCGTGTTGTTGGTCGGCGACAGCGTGTTGCTGCTGAGCGACGGCGTGTTGCTGTGCAATCACGTGTTGCTGCTGAGTAACTCCGTGATTTGCCTGAACAGCTCCGTGCTGCTGCAGAATTGGTCCTTGTCCGGGTTTTTGCTGTAGTGATTCATGTTGACGCTGCATGGCTTGCTGGTGAAGTGCTTCTTGTAGCTGCTGTATAATTTGTTGCTGCTCTGCTTCCTTTTGGTGCTGTTGAGCCAAAGTGAGTTGAGGCGCTTGTTGGCCAGAGTGGTAGGCATGATCGTGAGGGATAGAAGGGGAATAATGGCTCAAAATAGATTCAAACAAATCAAACTTTGGTTTGGACAACAGCCAAGATGTGCTTGGTATGACAGAGGCATTGAAGTTGGCCGTAGACTGGAATAATACAAGTCAATTAATTATTAGATTTTGAAATAGAAACGTTTTAGTGAGTACTACAGATCATTCGTTATAAAGCGTTGTTAAAAAAAATGGCAGACGGATGCTTTCTTAGGCAATAAATTAGGACTGCATTTACGCGTATGTGGAGAAGGGAAGCAGAATTAACAAAACAATTATCTACATATAATATTCTACAAGCCAGTTATCATCAATAATTAAATAAAATAATTGAAATACAAAGTATATACAAACTATGGATGGAAAATAATGTAATGTAAGACCTTGTCCATAGTCTGGAAAAGAAAGAAGAAAAGAACGGGGAGGAAAAGTTGCCTGGGGACACTCGGCATGATGTTTTGTTCGGATTCCCAGATTTCCTCCTTTATCTTACAAAACTCGGGCTCAACATAGTAAATATTCCCAGGAATTACTGAGATCTGTGCAACCCGTGATAAATATTGATGCGTGCATTGAACAACAAAACATTCTTTTTGTCCCTATTCAGCATTGATTTTCATAGAGGAAGAATCAATTCAATGCGCGATTGTCTCTTTATGTGAGAAAGAGAGAAAGACAGTGAGACTTGGATTGCGTGTGCAAGCACATCCGTCTAACATTGTCCTCAAGGAATTATGATTGGCAAGCCTGTTTGCTCCGAAAGCCTTGTAGCCGATCTGGGCTGGAGACAGTACTTTTACTGATTTTTCCAATGCCTGGAGGTGCCTGGAAAAAAGGATTTACTCCAGCCTGTCCGGTATTTTTAGCTGTGGAGCTATCTAGACAGACGCTCGTCTAAATTTGATTCAGTTCCATGAGCTCTTGCTAAGTACTATCTGTGTATGTATCTACACATGTATCGTGGTTAGCTATTCGCTCCTTTCATTCCGGAATGCGTCATTATTTATGTATGTACACCTTTCCAACCAAATCTTGGGTTCGATTTGTTCTCAGATGCTAATTCGATACAGACATTTAATGGAACCAGACCTTACAATTTAGGAGACTAAACATAGTAATCGCTAGCTAGATTTTGTATAGAGCTGGGCAAGGAAATACGCCATCCAAACGAAAGTCACAGACGTCCCGCGCATGAAGTGTGGAAAAATAAAACAGCTAAGTCCAATAGAAGAAAATTGTGATTCTGTCGTTGATTGCATCAACATTCCAAGGCACATTTTCTCTTTCAATGCAAGATCAAAGGAACTAGCCTATTATTTGAGCAGTATCAAACAGGGTTAGCATTTATTCCACAACCAAGCTCTACCAAAAAATATATGATACCTTTATTCAGTGCAGAAATTTGTTGCGGATGCAAAATGCAAAATATAGAATATACAAAATATAGAATGCAAAATATAGCTTCGATGCAAATTATCGTCGTTCTAACGATTTTTATTTTGCTTGATCAAAAATCAAAATTATTACCAAGACCAAACATGACAGTTTTGTTGCAAATTCGATTCAAGTTCAAGCACGGTCGCTAAAATTAATTTTTGTCCAAAATAGTTAATTGAAAATTAATTTTACGCGCAAATGTTCGCGATTTTGTACTTCTCCGTCGACACTTTAAGTGCATTATTCGCTACTTTCGCTTCCGAAGACGTTGTGTTTTGGACTTATCCCACTCTCATTCTCCACATAACCCTTGTAACTTACGATTTTAACAAGGATAGTCTTATTCTTTCAATATGAGGTCTGTACTTTCCTACATAATTTTTCCAAGCAAATACATGGTGCTACTTATCAGGGTTTATGAAAGGTAATCTAATTCCGACTCAATTTCGGTGACAATTTGATTTCATCACTTTTCTCGTTCTTAAGTTATTTGGTTATTCAATTTACGGGTAAATAAATGATGGAATTGCTAAAATAAGCTTCTACTATTGACTCTGCAAACATGCGAAAATCGGAAAATAATCTGTCTGAAAAATGCGGGCTTTAAATAGCTAAAAAAATAATTTTCAGTAGCTAGTAGGATGGTACATAGGCCCTACAGCGTGTGTGGGATTTCTTTGATTACTTCCGTTATTTCCATCTAAATTTATCTGACCAAGCACTTAGCTTAAAATAGAAGAAAAACAAAGCAGGAAGAAGGAAGGGACGGTACGGAGAAATCAACTGAAAGAACCGCATCCTCATTACCATACAGCCTGTGCATAAGAGGAACTGAAGCGAATTGGGAGCAAATTTCTCCGCTCCGATAAATCAATTGTCCAGATTGAATTAAAATTAATTGCATGAGGGAGATAGCTTGGTAAACCACCCGGACTTTCCACCTACGAATCAATAAAGGGAAGAGGTCTCCGTATGCACATACAAAGAATGTGGACTTCGCATGTATACAAACCTTCATGTCTTCGTCGTTGTCTCGGGTCCCACCACACAACAAGACAGGACATGGACCCGAAAAAAACATTTCGCAAGAGGAAGAACGCTTTCACAACACATTCGAGCACTTCGCGTGGTAAATACTAATAAGAGGAGAGGAATCTCTGCCTTGAAAATGGGAATTGGGAGACAAACAGGCTGTGAAATCAGGCTAATCGCTTCAAGAACTACTTTCTTTATTGGGGTGATCCAAGTTATCATTGCCTCCGAGAGGCAAAAACAATTGTTGTCTTTCCTAAAAGTTCCTCTCCGAGAAAAGTTATTGTTGCGTGACGAGAGAGCGGATTTTTTTTCTCTCCGACAAACACATTGTTGAGATTTTTTTTGTCGTTCACCTAACCGCTTTAGCCTACACCTGGAGGGCATGAGAGGAACAATGGAATGTCGGCAAAGAGCCGTGCAGCCTTCACACAAATATTGTCCCCACAAAAAAAAGACACAATATGTATAAAATTACCCGGGAGAATATTTATGAAGGGAATGAGTATATACAGGGGCAATTGGATGTGTGAAATGACACTGGAAACGAGGTTCTTAATGAAGGTAGAAGCTACTTATTCCTCGGATGCGGGAGAGGAAAAGCGAGACGGCGAGTTGATAGAGTTTCAGCGAGGGCAAATGAAAGGGGAAAGTGAAGGAGGAGGAGTAATTGAATTAAATTAGAGGCAATCTCCGCTCATCTCTCTCTCACTCCCTCCACCTCCTCCTCCTCCTCGGCAAAAGGAATGAATGAATGGTGGCCGTCTGGTGGTTCTCTCATGGTGCTCGAGGGGAATCCACGTGTCTATATCTCCTTTTTTGCCATGAATGAGAGTGAAAGGGGGAAACGACGTCAAAGCCTCGAATCCAGATCAGAGTTAGACCTTGAAAAAAAAAACAAGTAGGCAAAGTCTTTTGGAGAAGGGGAGCAGGAGAAAGTGTTTAAAATTATTACACAAGACAGGTAAGAGTCCTCTGCTTTCCCCTTTGCTCTTCCCTCCTCCAAGTGCGTATGCACATAGCGTGTATAGGCTATATACGCACTTTTCAAGGGAGACGTGCCACTTCATTCACTTCCGCATCCTTCTCGCTCTCTATCTCGCAATCCCTCTTCCTCTCCTTCCCTTTGTCACTCTTGTCTCTTCAACCTCTCGCGTCTCTTTCACTCCCTCTTTTCTTTTTTATCTTGCACTCTACCACACTTTCTCTTTTTCTATCCCTCTCTCCCTTGCATTTTTTGTGTCTTTGTAGCAGGACTACAACAAAGACTTCTTCCTTTACTTTCTCCTGATCAGGAGAAAGTCTGAGGGTCTCCTCGTTTTTCCCTTGCAACTTTTCCCAGCTCTCACCCTCCTCTGTCACTCTGTCCTTTCTCGGTATCTCTTTCTTTGTCTTAGTTAAGCCTTTCCTTAGTTGAGCCTTTCCTTGCTCCTTTCACCGAGAGACTCTATCACCTCACTCTCTCTCTCTCTCTGGTTGCCCCAATTTTACCTCTCAATTTTGGAGGAAGCGTCTCTCATTCCCTTTTTCAGCCTCATTCACCCGCATGTTGCCCAGCCTTCCTCCGGTGTCGTGTTTCTTCTTTTCCGTTTTTTTTTAGATTTGAAAAACTTTGCTCCTGTCATTCTGTCACTCTGTCTCTATGTACTTTTCTAACTAGGGAAAGCGTGTGCGTGAATGGTGCGTGCTTCTTGTGTTTATACAGATTGAGTGGGAGAGAGAGAGGGTGAGTGAGAGAGAGAGAGAGAGAGAAGAAACGGTATCAAAGAACAATGTAGGCCATTGCTAATCCCGCGACCCACTTTCCATTTTTTACGGGGTCAGATTTTCTCAGTCTTTCACTCATCTTTTTCCTCCATCTCCTTTTTTGTCGGCTTCTGGTTGTGTGCGTGCGTGTGTTGGCCGTAAAAGCGTTGTAAGCTCCTATTACCTAGACACAAATTAACACATGGCACACACTGTGGGAAAGGGAAAGAAAGCATAAAAGACTTGCTCGGTTTCTTCATCCAGACACGTTTTGCGGCTGCCGTATGCAGGACAAGGCATACTCATCTTCCTCGTGCCTACGCACGTACGCACTTCTATACATACTTACACGGATGCGTTTGAAGAAAGACAAACCTCTTGCGTTTCTCTTTACATCTATGTATCTCTATCCACCGCATGCTTCTCATTTTACTTTATTATTTATGAAATCCAAACACTTTCTCCCAGCCGCTCCTTTCACCGCAAGGGGCGAGAGGAGAAGGAGTGAAGGAGAGATTTCAGGCTCCGTTAGCCGCGTCCAATTCATTCATTTTCTGCCAGACCAACTGTCACTCCATTTCCTCTGATTCACTATCAGATTGGGTCGCGTAAACTTTCTCCGTCCTTACTTTCTTTTATCACATTTTCTCTTTCATGCATCTCGCTTACATCAAATATATCGGATGGTTTAAAAAAAACTTAGATATTTTCTTAAACAAGTACAATTTTTCAGAAATGTATCTTATTTTTATATTTATTTAGTACATAATTACTACGAAATGTAAAGATACAACAAACACAATGGCGTGTAAGGACGAAAAATTGCTAAATAAAAATGTTACGAGTCTCACTAAAAATAAATAACATGATTCCCACTTTTAACTTTTGCTATTCAAAAGAGAATATTCGTATCTTTATGCTTTTAGTAAAGACCAATGGCCAGGAACATCTGATTATTCATGTGTGCCTATTTCTGTGTGGCTCAATTTGTCCTACTAAAGTTAATAATACCACAGGGCTCCAATAACAATAAAATAAAATAAAATAAAAATGCGATGCATAAGTGCATGCCATAAATACTCCGTGAGTGGACGCGGCACGCGATAAAAAAGGCGATTGTAAGGAAAACAAATTAAAAGGAATAACCAAATGGACTCATAATAATACAAGAGCTTTAAACAGATCTACAAGGGGAGCCCAGCCAATTGTATCATGGATGTAAAAGCTTTTGTATCCCTATTTGTCCATTTAATTCCTTGCCCTCTTTAGCAGTTCCTCTGTATTTGTCCCCATAGGAATACATCGTAGAATCTACTGCATTCACATTCACTCTCCCCTACATGATGGCATTCATTGGAAACTCTCTCGTACTAATTCCATGTAGCTGGTCTCCCCCAAAATTAATTATTCTCCCCACCACGACATGATGGATCCATGTAAATGGTTTGCCCAAAATAGCTAATAAAACAACGTGAGAAAGGAAGCTCCCCTTTCTCCAGCCCACAATGAAAGAGAGATGGGGCGGTGCGTGTGTGTGTGTGGTTTCAATGAAAAAATTGCGGTGAATATTTCCATTCCATGTTTTTATAGGGGAATAACTACGGGCTATAGAGAATACGGAAGAAGTGGGGAAGAGAGAGAGAGATTGACGTCAACCGCTCCTGGTTTCTCCACCTGCATATAGGGACGGAGATGTACATAATATGCGTATAAAGCGTACATATAGCCACGCACACACAGCACGCACTATCCTACTTCCTCGGTGCTTAGTGCGTATACAAGCACATGGAGACGCACCTTTTGAACGCTGGCTTGGATACACGTGCTTCTCCTATTCCGTCTATTCCTTCTATTCCTTCTATTCCTTCTATTCCTTCTATTCCTTCTATTCCTTCTATTACTCTCTCCTCTCATCTCTCCCTCTCTTCCTCGTCCTGCGGAGGAAACAGAGGAAGTTTCCTCAACCAATCTACTTCTTTTTCCTTGTGCGTGGCTTGGGAGTAATCCAGAGGATGTCTATCATAATGCCGCCTTTTTATTTCGCGGGGCGCAGGCAGGCACACGGTGCGTGAACGGAAAGCGATTTCGGAAAGGACAGCAACTCTAAGGAGAAAATTGGTACAGAGGTAGAACTCAAAAGAGGAATGTGAGAAAACGGAGCACTGGATGCAAAAATGAATGGGAAGGGATACGGATAAAAGAAAGGAAGGAATAAGGAGAGAGAAAAGGGAGGAAGAGAAATGAGGGGGAGAGAGAGAAAGAGAGAGAGAACGAACATGGAGGAAGGGATATAGGGTAAGGCATGATGCGATAGAATAGAGAATGAGGGAAAAGGACGAAAACGAGAAAAAAAGAGGAAAAAGGACGAAAACGAGAAAGAAAGAGGAAAAAGGGAGAACAAAAAGAAAGAGGAAAAAGGGAGAACAAAAAGAAAGATAAAAAAAGACGACAAAATAAAGAGGAAAAAGACGAAAAAATAAAGAGGAAAACGACGAAAAAATAAAGAGGAAAAAGGACGAAAAAATAAAGAGGAAAAAGGACGAAAAAATAAAGAGGGAAAAGGACCAAAAATAAAGAGGGAAAAGGACCAAAAATAAAGAGGGAAAAGGACCAAAAATAA
>JAQGBT010000180.1:0-70622 GCA_034698585.1 Disparrhopalites patrizii
CCCACCGCGCCCCCTTCTCAAGTGTCCTATTAACTTCCTGTCTAAACTATTTCATAATATCCCGCTACCCTATTTCATCCCCAGTAAATCAGGATTTTCTTTCTAATTCCCTCTCCCTCCCCCTCCCTTTCGTCCCCGTCAACCTACATTCTTGAGGGATTTTTTTGGGCCCGACTACATCGTTAAACGGACTTCATTACAGCCATTCAATTTTTAACACGGTTAGTATTTTGCTGTAGTACGTAGTGAAATAATGTGGTTAGATTCTAGTAGGGGGAAAATGTAATATTGGAGTTTTTCTCTAATGCTATTTTGCAAAACTAAATTTCACCAGTCCTATCACCACCACATTTTCCCCTAGATGTCAAACCCTGAGAAAGAATCCCTAGGCAAATCCTAAAAGAATAAAAGCCCATGCATTTAGCTGTCAGTAGGAATACATTTTTCAGGGGCTAATTCTCGTGAGAAAAAAACAAATTTTTTTGGTGGCAATGGGAAGAAAGATTTGACGCTCATTTGACAAAATGGATTCTCCCAGGAGATTGTGGGAAAGAAAAAATTGGGAGGAAAAGAATAATTGAAGAATGTTTCAATGCTTTATGGGATTTATGAGGAATCAGAAAAGAAAAGGAAGAAGGGAGAAAAAAAAGAGTTGGAGAACATTTGAAGGGCGGAAGGTAGAGGGAAAGGCAGGAGTAATAGGATAAGCTAAAAAGATGGAATCTCTTCCCTGTCAGCTTACCGTCACAGCTTTCCCACAAGCTCTGCCTCCTCCAAAAGCAGGGCAGAAGGTGAGGAGAAATATTGTAGCCACACAACATTTTTTTTCTTCCTCAAACACAAAATCCTCCCTAAACACTTAAGCTTTCGTCGTACTCTCTCTCTCCAGCTACCCTAATAATAAATGGAGGACCCACTTTCACAAAAAAAAGAGGTAGAAAACTATGGAGGGGAAAAAAAAATAAAAGCTTGTGTGGGAGATGAAGAGGGAATTCAACCATAGAAAAAAATCCCACCATTTCACATTTTTCCCCATTGGACTTAGAAGAAAGAGAAAAGCACTGAGAGCTATAAATCCTATCCTCTTACAATTTTTTCCCCTTTTTTCATGTGCGAAACCTTTTTTTTCTTTAAATTCGCAAAATGAAGTATAAGCATTTTGAACTTGGTGGGGAGATAATAATTCAAAATGGTTCCATTAACGAAACCACTTGATAAAGGGCTAGTCCTTTTTTGTGGTCAGACTATAGAGAGAGGAGTTGACGACGAGGAACGAGACAAGGAGAGGCCGGGAAAAAGTAACAGAGACAAGAATGAGAAAAAACAGGAGAGGAAAAAGTGAACATTTTTATGTTTGTCATTGATATTATTTCCCATAAAAAGTTAAAAAGAGAGAGAGAAGAAAGTTTAAAAAAAAGAAATCGAAAAAAAAGAAGAGAGAAATAAATGGGATAACACATAGCCAGAAGGATGAGCCACTGAGTGTATAAAAATGTTATTATTGATCCCTTGGTTCCCCACTCTCTCCCTTTCCCTCAGCTTGACATACATCGGGAGAAATAGAGAGAGAGAGAGAGGGAGAGAGAGGGGAAGAATTTAATATTTTAACATTTGGCTTTCAATCAATAAAAATAAAATATCTGTGCTGACATAAATGTCAGTAAAAGAGAGAGAAAGGAGGGGGAGAATGGGTGGTTTAAATCCTGTTTTCTCTCCTTTCCCTCCCCTTCCATCCTCCTCCTCTGTTTCCCTCCTCCTCATCCTCCTTTTTGCATCCAACCATTTGTACAAGGGAAGCTGTGTGAGTGTATATTTTGTACGTACAATAACCGTGGAATCTCTCTGCCCCTCCCTTGCATTTTAGATGCCCATGGTGAAAAATAAGAGTTGGAGAAAAAAAAGAGGTAGAGAGGGAGGAGGAAGATTTTCTCAGGAGAAAGTAAGCCATAAAGAGAGAGAGAAACGGAGTGAGAAAAAGAGAGAGAGAGTTAGAGAGAGAGAGAGGGAGAGAGAGAGGGAGAGAGAGAGGGAGAGAGAGAGGGAGAGAGAGTGAAAGTTGCATGTAAGTGTGTAGAGGAAGTGAGAGCGGGAAGTACTAATACAAGTACCGATGCGATGTGCTGCACTTTACACTAATGCGATTTTTTATAGTTATTTTCCCGCCGCCGCTTCCCTCAGAGAAAAAAAAGAAAGAGAGCCACCTTCCACTCCTACTACAACACTTTTTTTTTCTCTCTGTTATTTCCTATACATTTATCTGTAGTTTTGAAGAAAAGGGAGAGAAAAAAGGGGGTGTATGTACATCCATGAGAATACATGCTGGGGGGAATCAGATAACACTTTCCACGTATCTTTTGGCCCTCCGCCCCTCCCCCTCCGCTCTCTCCCTCCCTCGTTTCCTTTTTTTTATTCCCACACTAAACTCTGTAATACATCCGCCAGTTCATGCTTTCTCCTTTCTCATAATGTCAAGTGAATTGAGACATCCACCAAATATTTACACATTCCCTTTTCCCCAGCTCTACCCTCCTTTCTCTCTCTTCTCTCTCGCTCTCTCTCTCTCTTGCATACATTTTTAAGCATTCTAGCCCATTGTCCTTTCCTCAAGGTATCAACACCCTCCCAACTCATGGAGCATACCCAAAAAAATCCCTCTTGGATATTATCTTTGGCCCGAAATAATTCAGTAGAATAGATACCCAGCTATTCCACGGGCCGTGGAAGGAAGGATATGTTGCAAAAAGGGATTGTTGTGCAATTATAATAATCATAATAATAGAAATAAGAGGATACTGGAAAAACCATTGGGTAATATGCCCCCATGAATTTTTTGTATTCCCTTCCCCCTGCCCTTCCCTGGCCGTTTATTACCTGGAACTAATCAAACTTTTCCGCAGCTTTATTGAAAGAAGGGAAGGGATAAGGACGGATAAGTTTGGTGCACATAATCGTACGGGAGGAATCATCTTATTACTATTGTAGGGCAAGTTCTCTGTATTCTGCCCTCAATGTCTGCAAATACATTTCTCCATCTCTGGGAGAAGATTTCCTCGCTCCTGCCCACATTTAGGTGGTGTCTATTGGGAAGATTGGTGGTTAAGGGATGAGGGAAAGGAGCTCCGGTGAGAAAATGTGTGATTAAATTCCAATCTTGGAGAAAGGTGTATTGATTTATTTATTAAAAAAAATTGTGTATACTGTACGGAGAGACTTTCACCTCCATTCCTATATTGTACTTTGGGCTGAGAAGGAGGGGAAGTGTGTATGGAGGGTTGAAAAAAGAAATATTTGTAGGGAGGAATAAGTACAGGGAATGGGAAAAGTGCATAAAATATAGAATGCCTATTGGGAGCGTTAGAAGGGCAGGTTCTTTTCATGTCGTTTTATGTGCGGAGGCAGTTCTCGGTACAAAGGCTGGCCGTGAGAAGTGCATGCCTCCCCCGACAAAAAAATGTACAGGAGATAGTAGATGAGAAGAAGTCTCAGGGGAGAGAACATTCAGAAAAAAGGGGGAGAGGCAGAGAGAAAGTCGAAGGGAGAAATCTCCGTTTTTCTCTCATCTCATCACTTTCCAAAAAGTAGGTTCTCCTTCCATATTCAGGCACGCACAGGGAAGGGAATGGCACAAGTGAAAGTGGGGGAAACAGTAAAAGAGAAAGAGAAAACGAGAAAGGAAAAACCTCAATTTCCCTCCTTTTTTTCTTTTCTTTTACACCCACAATTGCGCGGGTTTTTTCATGTTTAAGAAAATAACAAATGGTCACAAATCATTCCAAAATTAAGTTATATACGGCTCACATCCCGTCTCTCTCTCTCCCCTTCCCCCATTGACTGTGCTTTGAAATCAGGGGGAAGGAGGAAAAGCCCAACTTACATTTCCTACAACTCACATTTCAACAAATGCATTTTTTATAACCTCGCACAATCTGCCCATTATTATTTGTCTCCCTTTTGGGCTTCTCACTTTTCTTCTCGGATTTCTTTTTCCCTCCCTCCCTCCCCTCCCCAATTTTATGGCTTTCCCCTCTATCCCGCCCTCCGTTGTCTTGTCCGTCCTCTTCCTTCTTTTTCTTCTTCCTTTCCCAGCTTGTTTCATAAATGTATTCCGACCTTCCCTCTTCCCGCTTTCTCCTAACTTCCCTAAGAAGTTCATTGAAGGAAATTCATTCGGAGAAGGGAAAGGCGGTGGTACGGGAAATAAGTAAGTAGCAATCCTTGCATTATTCCCAAAGTAGATACACATGTATCTTTACCAAGGCACAACAAAAAAATTCTACACCTTCACTCCACCAATATGTTGTCGGTGAAGAATCATATATAACCATCTCCACCGAGCACTAATCAGCGCTCACGAAGTGATCATCTCCATGCTGCCTTTGTGCATAAAGTAATCAAATCCAAAAATCAAATAGATGCCCTTGAACCGTGGACGAACGACAGCGCTTATACGTTCCTTTTAGCTAATTTTCCGTCCGATTGTAGATTGTACGTTTCATTTTTTTTTAACTAAATCGCATCAAACTAAGTTTTAAAACCAAAAATGTATAGAGAAACGTGAATAGAGAATTAATTTCTACAATTAATTCTCTATGTTTAATTTTTTGTACAATTAATTTGCAATGGGGTCGGACTGATGCTTGTGGTATTCTACACAGTAGCTGCGACTGTAGTGGTAAAACAAGAAAAAAATTATTTTAAAAGGATTAGTTAGTGAGTATATAGAATCACAATTAAAATTTCTTATAGTCTTCCTTTTGAAAAATTTATTCAATTTTCTTGGTTTTAATTTATTTTTGGAGATGATCACTTATTGCACGCAAGAAAAATGGAGATGATCACTTGGTGAATTAGCGCTCGGTGGAGATAAATACATATGATTCTTCACCCACGATATGTACTCAGTAGGTGAAAGTGGTGAAAGGGATTTAAAACAAACACAATATATACAGCATTTAGTGTCTAATAATTCTCTAATGGCTAGCCACAGACGTATTGCTGGACTCGTAATTGGTGTAGTATAATCCGGCTATTTGAGGTTCTCAAGTACGGCCATGGCTTTTCCCCTCTGGAGAAACAAAATCCCCTGTCCCGGTCCATGGATGGGAAGGAAAGGCCGTTTATTTATGCTTGAGAAAAACACACTCACCCACATCCATCCAGGGAGGGAGGGGTTGCAGGAGGGTGGAAGGATTTGCTCGGTCATGATGAAGAGTGCGTGGAAAGAAAAAGGCAGCACATTCCCATTCCGCCCTCAAACAACAAACTATACTTCTAGCACAGGAGGAATAAGAAAACTGCTTTCTCACACGCGAAGAGCTCAATTTGGGGAACTTTCCTCCATTTCTAGCATTTCCCTTCCCTTTCCCTCCTCTACAACTTTCTCATGATCCTTAACTGTACAAATACATGCATAAGTACTTGGCTATGCACGTACCTTGATATCAATTGACTGTATCCACATTGCTGGCATGCTCAGTGTTTGTTCCCATTCAATTTGTTGTGTACGTATTACATGGAGAACGGAAAAATTAAGGGCGAAAATAACATAAAATAAATTTCGCACGTGCCTCCTTTTTATGTTAAATGCCAATTTTTTTTTCTCCCCTCCAAAAAAAATAGAAGCAAGCTTATGACTTTCAAAATCGGAACTAGGACGAAATTAATTACGGCACAAAAGCTTAAAATATTTTGTTTCTCAATGGCAGAATTAAGTGCAGGTTGAAACAATCAGAGGCAATGCCAAAGACGGGACAGATTTTTTTTAACTAATCAAATTCAAGGAAGCATTAAATCTTACAAAAACGCGAGGATGTTAAAAAAAACATCGTGCAACAAAAAGAAATTCCCACGCCATTCATCTATCCCGCCGCCAAAAGGAAAATACATTACGGTATCACAACACTTTCCCACTAACAAAAAATACAACTTTTAGAGAGAGAAAGCAAAAAAAATGTTGCTTTTGTACTATATTTCCTGGGACGAAAAGAAAAGAAGTGGAGGGGTGGGGGGGAAATGCAGGAGATAAAATGCATAGTGTGGTAAGCCTATTAGGAGAGTATTAGTTGCCACACGTTGTGAAGGGGAGAGAGAGAAAGTATTAGTGAAATTTGTAATAATTTAATTTTCCTCTTCTTTTCTCCGCACGCGTGTATTATTTGTAAAAGTGGAAAACGCCCATAAATCATATTAGTATATCGTGAACTTCCCACAGGCCCTTTACAGACCTCTTAGACACCTTACATACAAGGACAACCGAGGTACCTGCATATCTCCCCTTTGGATTGCCACAACAAAGCGGTTCTCCAAGCTCTTAGAATAAAAATTGTCTCTCCCTCCATCATAAAAAAATGGGGATGGTCGTACATATTTACATATATCCTATATGTCCATCCTATATAAACCAAAAGGCATTCACAAAGCATTTTCCCTTCAAAAGACTTACTACTACTATCCCAAGCTTTTAATTTTTAATGCATAGTATTATACATGCATAAGGGAGGAGAATATATAGATTCCATGGCCGGCCGTATGCTACCAACGTCCTTCAAGGCGCTTGGAGATAATGTACATGCATTTTACGTAATTACCTATGCATGTATATGAAATATACATACATATACATATGCGAGCGTGTTATATTAGGAAAAAATGGGAGAGGAGAGAGAAAAACCCGTAAAATGGAGAGCTTATGTGCATAGTGGAAGAAACGGATGGAGGGAGAGAGAGAGTGCGAGAGAAATAGCTCTGCTTACAATCCTCTTTTCCCTCCAATTTCCTCCGAACCATACACACACATACACAAACACTAATAAAGATTTATGAGGTTGACTTGTGATACAGTCATGATTTACGCACCAGTTCGATTAACTATGCTACTTTTCTTGTCACGAATTCTCTCTCTCTCTCTCATTCACTCCCATAGAAAGTTGCCATAGTCAATGTACCATCTTTTGCATGTAGTCCCTATCATCGTCACACGAACGGGGGGAGGGAGGGGAAAGGGGGCAAAATATTCTCATCAAAGAGTCACTATGAGTAAAATGCTCATATTTTTCAGTGAGGCTATAAACTATGTTTGTGTGTGTGGGGGGAGGGCGGTCGGCTCCTAGCACCTCTTGAGTAGTTGAGTGTCTCATTTCTTTTAATATGGGGGAATGAGGGGAATGAGGGAAAACAAGTGTTAGCCCTAATATATTTTCATACACACTCCTGGGACAATTCACTCTTGCTCCTTCCCAGCCACCATCATCATCATCAACGGCAGCATCATGATTATAAATTGCACCAGACTTGCGAACCTCTCTCTCTCTCTCTCACGATTCCTCTCTTTATTTTTCTCTCATTTTCTCTCTCTCTCTCTTTCTCTCCTTTTCTCTCTCTCTCTCTTTCTCTCCTTTTTTCTCTGCAACTTTCTCTCTTTCTTTCTCTCCAACTTTCTCTCTCTCTCTCGCTCTCTCTCTTTATTCAAATTCTTGAAGCTGAGCACGAACCCCGTTACGTACAGAGAGCTTTGAAAAGGGAATCAAATAACGCCTCTTTTACATCCCCCACCCCTCCCCCTTTGTTTTCTCCCGCTTCCCCGCACTGGCCGTTGCTTCCCCATTTATTTACTAATACTATAACTTGTAAAATGTCCACACACACACATATACTCAAATAATCTAGGTTGGGATTTAGGCCCATCTCATTCATTCATTTGGGCTGTATGAAATGTTTTACTAGAGGAGGACCCAGAAAGAAAATCCCTATAAATCAACGTTTGGAAGAGATGGCTAGTGGTAAAGGACCTCACCTTTCCTCTTGCATACAAATTACACCCTGTAATGTGTGAGGATTTTGTTTGTATAACAAAATTGAGATTCCCCCGCTCTTTCCAGCTCTTTTGAGAGCGGAAAAAATGGTGGCTTTTCTTTTTCTCGCACTTGGCATTCGCTCCGGCTTCTCCCATGAACCTCCTCTACGGGGTTTTTTAGTAGGAGATGGAGTGTTGTATTTCCTCCGAGGTGAACCCCTTTCGGACTCTCGAGGTGTTCTTCTCTACTCACGTAATTTAATTACTTTCCTCGCCCAACCCTTTCTCCTCTTTCCCTTTGTTTTAATTATTTCCATTATTACTTCCCCCTTCTTCCTCTTCTCGTCCATGTGAGTTCTCCCCCACCACTTCCAGGATTTAGAATGGGGAAATCCATACGGAAGGAAATCCAAGATGAAGCAAGCTTCCGAAAGTTGAGCTTCTCACAATCAGTATGAATTTACAAATGATTAATAATTTAGCTCCTCTAATGCTTCCATTAATTCATATCCCCGGGAACAATAAAAAACAAGAAAAAAACCTCTCACATCTTGTTCCTAAGCCGAGTTAGGAGGAAATTTTAAATTTAATAAATAGGTACGTAGTATAAAACAATTCGATAAAATCAAATGACATTTGAATCAAAAGGAGAAGGTCAGAGGATGAGCTGAATGGAATATAAATCCGTTTTTTTGTTGTATTTTTGATAGCATTTTTGTATGTGCCAGAGATTCCATTAAAATGGACGAACAGAGCGTGTGAGAAACGACAGTGGAACTGTCAGGGAAAGAAATAGAAGGAATAGTAGCAGAAACTTACCATAGCAAAACAGAACTTTGCATGCCAAAAAAACGAGGGGGAGACAGACAAAAAGTTGTCGAGGGAGAGAGAGAAATAGAGGAGGAAAGGGAGAGAGAGAAAGAGAGAGAGAAAGAGAGAGAGAAAGAGAGAGAGAGAGAGAGAAGAGGCGGAGGGTGAAAACGTGTTTGTCTATAAAGTGAAAAAAAAAGAGAAGTGTAAAAGGTGGAACCTGTGTGATTCTCTCTGTGTCTACATATTTAATGTGTTTAGCTTCTATTTTAAGAGTAAACAAACAAGCTACTTCCACGCATCGCGTGCGAAAAAAGGTTTACTTTGGAAATATTGCCCTCTTGCAACAACACTCCGTGTGTCGGTGGAAGAACACACACGGAGATAATTCCCACATACGCTCTCTCCCTCTTTTTTCTCCCTCTTCTCTCTCTCTCTCTCTTCTCTATTTTTTCTCGCTCTTTCACTCCCTGTCGCTTTCCCTCTTCTCTCTCCCGATCTCTTTCCCCATCGTTGTGCCCACCTTTCACCACGGAGGAGAGTTGAAGGTTCATATTTACGTGTATCTACCAGTGACTGTATAATTCCAGTTTCAGAGTGAAAAAAAATCCAGTGAAGACAGTACAGCCGTCTCTCTCTCATTCACTATCACATTCAATCTAAAGCACCAAAAAGGAGAGAAAATGCTAAATGGAAAGTAGAAACGAATCTCCTCTGGTCAATGTATGCAAAAATGTTCTAAATTCATAGTGATAAGAATAATAAGCTACAGCCATGAATCCTCTCTCCTGCCAATAATTCCTCCCGTACACGTCCCTTACAATTCCTTCCCAAAAAAAATGACTACTTTCCTTTATTCTAGTTTTAGCTTCATTTTTTTTTCGGTGCTGACAGAATTTGTGTCCCATCATTTACCATTATCTACTGTCTTGGGAGGTTTACTAGCTACTTAAACATTAATCGTATGTATGCACATCATCCATATATTGGCACTGGCGCATGTCCTTTCATTCTTGTCTTCTTCGTCCCTTTTTTGGACGGTGGGGGGATAATAAATGAACATGAAAATCTGAACAAAATATTTGCCAAGCATTGGTGCTGCCGTGCAAAAAATTATCATAAAATGTACCTTTCTTCCACCACACTTTCCCTCGAGCTCGAAAACTACGCTTTGCATATTGCTGAGGAGAATCGGGCAGAGGGTTGAAGGAGGGGAACGAATTTTTTGTCGAAATGAGAAACTACAAGAGAGGCGAGGAGAATGAAAGAGAGAAAGCCAGAGAGAGAGAGAGAAAAGAAAAATAAGTGAGAGAGTGGAGGAGAAAGTAAGAGAGAAGACATGGAGGAAGCAAGAGGAGGAGTAATGTAAATTAATTTGATTCAAGAAACGCATAATAATCATGTCTGGCAACAAACAACAATACTGGGCGTAAGTGGGTTGTGAATCTGGTAATAGTGCCAGAGGAGAAAGAAGGCCGGGGAGGAGGAAAGAAAAGGGATGAGAAAGGTCTTTCTTTCACCAATGAAGAGGAATGTTTTCCCTATGCAAAAATGTAGAAGGATATGCATATTCAAGAAGGAGACATATTATTTCTTTATACATTATAGCCAAACAAATATATCTGCGTGTATGTATGAAAGACAGTGGGAAAATTCTGTATCACTACTCCCACAATCATTCTCTCATCCTCTCTTTTTGTTGTTGCTTTTTTCAGTTGAGAGAAGAAGGATTCCCTCTTCCATTCTCTCTCTGTCTCTCTCTCTCTCTTGTTTCCCCACAACCGCCTCTCTTGCTACCCTCGGTAGAATAACAAATTAGGCCACGTTAACAAAAACAAAGCACGCGCTTCTCTTCCCCTCTCTTCCTCGTAAATTATTACTTATGAATTTATGAGAGAATACACTGTGGACATGGGAGGGAGAAGGAGGCAGAGAGGGAAAGAGGGAGAAAGCGAGGGAGAAAGAAGAAAAGTTGCATGATGGCAAATGAAATAACACATTTGGAATTACGACAATTTTAACTTTCTTTCCTCTCTTTCTCCTCTCTCTCTCTCTCTCTCTCTCTCTCTGTCTCTCTCTCTTTCTCTTCTACCCTCGTTTTCGGAAGGACATGGACCAATTTAGGGTGCTGGAGTGTTATTATCATTGTAGTTGTAATTATTGTTATTATTATGCCGTCACAGACACACTCTCTCTTCTTCTTCTCTCTCCACTTTTATCTAATAAACACTTTTACACTTCTTAATCTTTTCCTCTCCGTCCCATTCTTCTTCATTTTTTTCTCCTTCCTTATTTTTTCTTGCTTCTCCTTCTTATTTTCTCTTCCCTTTGTTCTTACTTGAATCTTCAAAGTGCGCAATAATCTTATTTCCCCCAACTTAAATTTCTTCTACAGGGAGAACTCTTCTACTGCCATTTCCACATCCAGCACATACTAATCTATTGTATCCTCTCCCATGCCATTTTTTACCATGGATTTTGCCGGGACTGTGAAATGAGAAATTTGCGAGTGTCTCCAGTTTTAGTTTTTTTTCATTTGATTTACAAAGGGAAAAATTTGAATGTTTTATATTTAATTTGAACATTCTATTTCGTTAGCAAATAATTCCCTCGTTAGTCAACTAGCTAAAGAAGTTGGTCCCGAAAATGATGGTCCAAAAATTGTTTTTGGAAATACAGTGAGAGGATCTAACCTAAAGGGTAATTGATAGACAAAGGAAAAGTTTGAGACCAAAGCCAGCCTTAAGAGGTAGGAAATAATTCATGAATGTTGCCGGGCTCCATGGAGGCTGTATCTACTACTTACACATCCAACTCCCAGGGAACAAGGAGAATACCTTTGTGTGTAAAATGTTGACTTGACAAGGACCGGATTGGTCAGTATAGAGACGGGATAGTTGAGCCAGGGGAGAAAGGGAAGAATGCACAGATGGTTAGGAAGTGGGTAGAGAGAAATGGAAGGGAAATAAATACGAGAGCGGAACATGGTTAGTGAATAGAAAGATTATCAATGTTTCACAAAGGCACATGCGAAAGAGAAAAGGAAAAAAAGGGGGGGGGGAGAAGAAAAAAAGTAGATCAACAAACGAACCTCATTAGTGTTCCAACGATGTCTCTGGCTCGGAAAATGATCAGCCCGGATCAAACCTTCGAGATTCTCGGGTAGTTTTATGACGGGCGAGGAAACTCCCGTCTCACCTGAAATACATTAATTTACCATTAGCAAATACTCCGCATTCCACTCATTCTCCCGCTCTACCCACATACACATCCTCTTTCTCTCCCAATCTCTCTCTCTCTTTCTCTCCCAATCTCTCTCTCTCTTTCTCTCCCAATCTCTCTCTCTCTTTCTCTCCAAATCTCTCTTTCTCTTCTTCAAATCTCTCTCTCTTTCTCTTCTCCAATTCTTTCCCCATTCGTCCTCAATTCCACCTTCTCTTCTCCTCCCAACGTCTCTCACTCACATTTTTCTCTCTCACTCCACGTTTTTTATTCCTACAAAGCTATTTATTCTCTTTGAAACTAAAAAAAACATACACATACAAGGAATGCTGAGAGTGTAGAGAAACATTCAATTTCTGCAGAGCACATTGAATAGGTGCTCACATTTCCAGACAAAATGCATGATAACTTAAATGATGATCTGCTCTCTCCCTCTCCCTCTCTTTAATTGCTTTCGAGTGGATGGTTTGCCGCCGTTGTTTTCCTGTTCTTGCCCTTGTTGTTGGATAATACTTCACTGGAGAGATTTGGGAAGAGATTAAAAGAGGAAAGAGACAAAATGATAACTTGATTCTCCGCTCTCTTCCTATTTCCGCCTCTCTCCTTTTCTCTCTCTCTTCTCTCTTCTCTCTCTCTCTTACTCTCTCTCTCCTTCTCTTTTTCTCCCTTTCCCCCTTCCCTCACTCACCCGTTCCTTTTCTGCCTTCAAATTTTACTCAACGGATAAGTATAAATGAATATGTATGAACGATTACATTACACCCCATTGCCTAAGAATGGAGAGAAAGGGAGAGGGAATTCGCTGTGACAAAGTGGGCAATATGAGAGAGAGAGAGAGAGAGAGACAGAGGGAAAAAATGCTGGTGCGTATCTCCTATATGTAATTATGTATGCACAAATCTCCTCTTTAACTCCTTTATACTATTGGACGATGGTGGTGGTTTGGAAGGAGAGACTCTTTGTGTGTGAGAGAGAGAGACAGAGAGAGAGAAGAGAGAGAGAAGTGGCCCAAATCTCCGTGCAACCACTGGATCCACAGGAGCTGTTATGGTAGTTCGCCCCTAGTTCAGGTCCTTTTCTATGAATTACTTCAGTTCACAGATTCGCAGATTCTGGGGGTCCCACTGAAAATTCATGATGTAATTTATATTCTGGGTTTGCATTAATTTCCGCTCTCAAGAGGCGGCACACAATCTCTTCCTTCTCTCTTTCTTTCTCTCTCTCTCTTCATCCACCCTCCTCATGCCCTCTCCATTTCTCTCTGCTCTCTCTCTGCTCCCTCTCCCTCTCTCCCTCTCTGTTCTCTCTCCCTTCCACTCTCCCCAAAGCTCTCATCCCCAGAAAAATATGTGCATTCACCAAATCTGGCCTCCTAGTGCTTGTTGTTATCCCTTTGTCCCACACTTGTTTTTCATTTCGCTTATTTGCCTCCTTCCCAACTCTTCCTTTTTATCTCCTCCCGCCGACGTCCTACACACATATGCTTTCTATTCCCAGATTCCCCTCTCTTTCACTGCCTTTTCTTCACAGTTCTAATTTTTTTCGCTCTCTCTCTCTGGTCCCTCCTTCCCCCACAAGAACCTGCTGAGTTTGAGGAGAGTTCTTTGTTGTTATTATCAGTTTTGTCTTTCTGTGTGACGAAGCAGAATCAGAAGATCTTCTCTCAATTCAACTCTCTCTCTCTCTTCTTCTTTTTCCCTGAAAATCTTATCCACAAAATCCGTCCACAACTTCCTCCCGCTGGACTTATTTTCATTCCCAGCCTTTTAAATTGAGAGATTAGCATGGGAATAAGATTTTTTTCGGGGCATCATCACACGATAAATGGCTAACGGAATACAAATGAAAGTGAAGGGAGGGAAAGAGAAGAGGGAAAAGGATCAATGAACATTTTTTTTTGCTAAGAAAGTTATATACATATGTACAGGAATTTATATGTATACGTACAGGGTGGACGGGATGGAAAATGAAGAGAATGTCCAGGAAATTCAAAGTGTACTAAAAACGTGGGAAACAAAAACTGAGAATTGTAAATTCCTTGGTTACCGGTTAGAAAATAGAAGCCAAATCTGGGAGAAAAAGGAAGAGAGGGTGAAAGGAGGGAAAGTCAGAGAGGAAATGGGGAAGGGGAAAGATGCGAAAAAGTGCTGGGAGAGATGTTAGTGTGTATGTAAGTAAAGGAAATAGTCATTACCCAGGAATTCATGATGTAATCTAAATTCACAATTTGCCATTCCCACACGATTCTCCTCCTCTTCATACAAGTTCAGTGCTTTTAAAAACGCACTTCAACCCTTCCCTCTCTGTCTCCCTCTTCCTCTCCCACCACCTCCTCCGTCCTCTCTTATTACTCTCTCTCTCTCCCTCTTCCCTTTTACCTAATAACAATAATCATAATCCTTAAAAATCGTGTACAAAATGTTCTCCCGACTACGGAGAGTTCCAAATAACTGGGGGGGGGTGTAGGGGGAGGAAGGAAGGAGAGAGAAAAAAGAAATACACGATTCGCTTATGATGTTGGCAATGTCTTCAATAATAAAGTTTTTTTAGGACTTTTGCACGAGGTCGAGGAAATCAAAGTACAACTAGATTATTTTTTACTTCTTCCAGCATTTCACCATTACTGTAAATTCCTATACCAATGGTGTATTAGGAGGAACATGCCCCAACCTTTTACGATCCTTTTCACGAGCACCAAGAAAAAAAACGTTATTTTTCTCTTTCCTCCCCCATTTAAAAAAAAAGATGCGTCCTCTTTCCGAAGAAATTCAAGGAGAAATTTCTAAAAAAAAAAAAAGACACAACCACGTCTATATGAGCTCAATCCATGAGTGAAAACAAACCCCTTTACATGGACAGTAAGGGAGTTGTCGAGAGAATTGTACAATTGGACCAAGAGTAGAAAAAAACCATTTATAAAAATGTACGCATCACCTCTCTTGGAATAGGAAAACAGAAGTATAGATATGAGGGAAAACGGGGGGGGGGAATGGAACGAAGTGATCCATTTATCTTTTTTTATAGGAAAAGTCCTTTCCCCTCTTCGTCCTCGCTCCCAGTCATTTTTTCAGATTTTGCGGAAGGAAAAGGAAGGGGAGAAAATGATAAAAATTGTCCAAGATGGCATGACAATTTCTCAATTTATTCTCCAATCCGCGTTCACACACGTTTAAGGAATAGTAAGAAGGAGAACACAGATAGAGAAAAAGAGAGAGAGAGTGAATTCTAGATCACCGAAAGAGAAAGAAATGGAGAGAGAAAAATAGGAAAGAGAGAGAAAAAGGGAGATAGAAAGGAATAGACTAAGTTTGCCAATATTGCTCTGCAAATAGGGAAGAAAAAGACGAAGGAGCAGGACATGAGGAGCCCAAAGAGGAGGATGAGGAGAATATGGAAGTGGCGGGTTACCTCTTCCTACCACAACCTCTTCATCATTCTCCTCCACCATTTGATTCTCATTAGACAAACCACAAATTTCCCTCTCTCTCTCTCTTTCTCTTTCTCTCTCTCTCTCTCTCTCTCCCTCATCTCTCCCCTGTATAAGAATGACTAATCAAAACAAATACCTCTCCCAACATTTTTTTTACCCTTCAATCTACCCTCCTCACTATGCCGCCACTCTAAGCTCGCTGACCCCAATTTTGTCCCGATTCTCCTCGTGGAATGAATAAAGTGCAGCCACATGATGTACGCCATTCCCCCGTAACACATTTCCCATATAGCCACAATAAATCACCATAAGCGAGAAGTTGTGGCTCAACTTGCTCTTCCCCCTTTTTCTACCCTCACTTTTCTTTGCCTCAAATCGCTTCCTGAAACAAGCCTAACCCTCATGGATCCACACATAGGCAATATCCTATCAATGATTTGGAAGCTACGCACTGCCAGAGCCAAAATGAAACTGATTTCGGGATATTTGTTGCTTCCACACTCAATTACAATTATTTAGTTTCCAAAATTATTTTCTTTCCAAGAATCTTCTGCAAAAGTTGTTCTAACAATGCACTAATCCGTCCTCTTTGGTTAGTTCGTCCAGAAGGAAGTGTACAGAGCGTTTAAAGTAATAGAAATATTGGGATACTTAGAAATTATGACGTTAAGACAGCTTCCTGTCCTCGAAATTTTGGGGAATTTTGAACAGTCACCAAGTTAGTGGAAGAAAAAGGGAACTCAAGTGTGAGTATATTTATCCAAAATCGATGGTTGGAAACCGTTTGTAACATTATTAGCTGGGAAAAGTCAAATAAAAACAAATACTAAGGTCTTTATTGACAATAAGGGAAGTAAAGAATAAAAAATGGGGATATAAAAAAACAAAAGAGGAACTTTCTTTTGTGGAGAAAGTGTAAGGGGACGGGGAAAAAAGGAATATATCAACTTAACCAAGTTTGTTCAATCAAAATCAGCCCAAATTTTTTCCCCCAAAGTCGTGTGTATACACTTTTTTTTATCAAGGGGATTGATGAAGACTTAAAATATAGGAGGATATGGTGTGTTTAAAAGAGTTTTAAAAACTTTCCGTGTCCTCCCCTCCGCCTCCTTAGCCATAATGTGTCTCTTTGGCAGGAAAAGTTTGGGAGCTTAAAGTCCCCGGCCCCTTTTGTCTTTCCTATTTTTATCTCCCATTCTTTTCACTTTCCCTCTGAACCAACTCCGACTTTTCTTCACCCTCCGATGAATATTTGATTCACGTGATTTCACCCTCCTCTCCTGCTCGTGCCATCCCTTCCCTTCAATCTCCTCCTTTTTCTAGAGAGATTTTGAAAGGAACCAACTTTTTACTCGCCCTTTTGTTTCAACATTCTCCCCTCCTCCTCTTCTCCCCCCCCCCAAAAACTATACAAAGTAAGTCATTTCGTCCACAGTTGTTTCCATAGACCCTAAAATACTAATTCCCTTTAACCTTTTCCTTGAGTTAATTACCTAAGCTCTTTGCCAGAATCTATAGCCGTTCAAGGAAAGTTTTTTTTGCCCCCTTCACACTTATACTCCTTTTATTTCTAGTCCAATCCCCTCCCATTTGATTTCCTCCTGGCTTTTCCAATCAGCTCCAATTCATTGGAAACATATAGGAAGAGTGGGAATAAAAAACGGAGTGGGTGATTAAAAATAGATGAAAAATAGTTTAGAGACGGAAATTTAACAAAAATTAGTTTTCCTTACATTTTCTTATCCTCAATCTTTACATACATTATAAACATGGTCTTAGTGTTGGAAGGAGCTTTATCAGCGATAGAAATAAAGGAGGAGGAGAGACACCGGAAATGAGAAAAGTTTTTTTGGAGCTTCATCATATTAATCTATACGTATCTATACTATTCTTTCTTTATCCGGAAATGTACAACGTATGTACAAATGTATGAAGGCAGTATACAGTTTTTTCCAATCACAAATGAACGTTAGTTTTACGTGAAGACGGATACCAAAAAAAATATTTTAAAAAAATTAAAAAATAGAAAGGATTCTTCTTTGGCAGCCCTTTTAAGTATCTCATAACTAAAAGGAATAATGCCTTGAAGGAATCAGGAGAAACGGAGAAACGATAACTGGGAATTGCTCTTTTTTTTGCTCGTCTCTCCTTTCGCACCAAGTTAGGCCCTGCCCAGGTCCACACGGCGTATTATATAATATGTACATATAATATGAAATTCCTCAATTCGTTAATTGGTCCTGGAAGAGACGTCATAATCATAAATCCGGGAAATGGAATCCATTTTCCACATTTCCTTCCCTCCTCCTTACATTTCTTATGGTTTTTAGGTATTAAAAAAATCCCGGGAAAAAACTTCCCGTTTTTTTCTCTTTCATTCAGTCCCTTTTCTCCCCAAAGTGTTTTTACCTTTCCCATCCCTTATGTATGTACAAAGACTGTTGTTAAATGGATACACTTTCCTTTCCCTCTGGCCAAAGTGTTCCGAAAGGCCTACACATGTCTGCTTCTACTAGAATAAAAGAATTTCCTTGTGGTTAGGAAAAGATTTCGGGGGAATCGGACGGAATTGGAGGGAGAGATTGAAAGTATATGAATGCAAAATCAACTTTCCATCTTCTTTTCTCTCGCTCCCAAAAACCCACCCGAATAAAAAAAGAGCCCACACAATTATACGATGTGGTTTCTATATTAATTGTGAGAAAAGTTTATGGATAGGGACTTGCAATAGTTGTTCTTCTTGGGGATAATAATGCTCAACTTATGGGAGCAGAGATGGAGGCAAACGCAAGGGTGTACATACACTTACAAGAAAAAAAAGAGGCGCGAGTGGGAAAAGTTTTTCTTCTATTCTTTCCCTCTTTTTTCTTCTTTCTCTTCTGCGCTAGAAGAATTACAATTAGGTCATTGGTGATTCAAGGGAGGGGAACGTGGAAAGTCAAAGCCATGAGTCAACGTTGAGAAGGGAACAGAGGGAAAAATCAGGAGAAGCAGGACCAGAAGAGGAGGGATAGACGAGCAAAACGAGAGGGACGGTCGAGAAATACAATGGCGAGACAAAGAAGGAAAGAGAGAAAAAGAAACCCAGAGAGAAATGAAAGAATGAAGGAATCTAGAACTAGAGAAAGTTTCAAGAACTCAGCAGAGACAGGAAAACAGGAAGAAAGCAGAGTAAAGAAACGTCAAGTGAGATACAAACAACAAGAGAAGACCGAGTCAAAAATAATACAAAGGAAGGAGACGAGATAAATCAATGAAAGAGAGGGAAAAATTGTGCCATGAAGAAATAAAAGAAAGAAAACGAGAAAGTTAATACGCAGAGTGGAAGGAAAGAACAAATGAAAAAAAAAAAAAATAAGGAGAGATAAACGGTAAAAAAGAGAAAAGGGGAGACAGAAACGGTAAAAGAGAAAAAAAAGGAGCGAGAAACGGTAAAAGAGAGAAAAAAGAGGGGGAAACGGTAAAAGTAAGAAAAAAGAGAGGGAAACGGTAAAAGTAAGAAAAAAAGAGAGAACGGTAAAAGAGATAGAAAAGGAGAAAAAAGAGAGAAACGGTAAAAGTGAGAAAAATAGAGAGAAACGGTAAAAGAGAGAAAAGGAGAAAAAAGAGAGAAACGGTAAAAGAGAGAAAAAAGGAAAGACAAGTACATATAAAGCGGAAAAAGAAGCGAAAGCAAAGGAATATAGCAGCAAATATCATATGACGAGAGAAAAGACAGAAATGGAGAGCCAGAGGGGGTAAGAGAGTAAAAGTACAGGGAGGTAGAACAGAAAAGAAAATACGTATAGAAAGAGAAAGGAAATCGAGGAGAGTGAAATAATGAAGGAAGGCACAGGGGAAGAGAAAAGGACGGGAAACTGATCGAAATAAAAGAGAAAGCGGAAAAACTGAAAGGATTTGACAAGTAAAAAAAGTGCCAAAGAAATGTGAGAGAGAGCAGGAAAAAGATAGGAGAAAACAGCGAAAGAGTGCAACTTGGGATTAAAAAGAAATTGTCGGGTGAAAAGCATTAAGTGTCTAATTTATAGAAACCATAAAAACGTTCCTTTAGGGACAGTCACATATATATACATAGGCGCAAAAGATAAAGAGATGCTTTCTTCTCTCTCTCTCTCTCTCTCTCGTCCTTCTTCGTCAACTATGAAGAAAAACTATTCCAATTCTCGCTTCTCTTTCCTCCCATTTACTTTGCAATACGAGCTGAATTTTTCTCTCCCTTCCTTCATACATAGTAAAGAAAATATTTCCTTCCTCTTTTTTGGGGGGTATTTTTCTCTTTTCGTCTTCTGCCAAATACCCATATCCTCAGCCAAAGGAGAGAAAAAAATCTCATGATGTTGTTTGTGTTCTTTCTCTAAAAAAAATTCTTCATACATTTGTGTTACGCAACCATTATTGAATTCTGCCGTTCGGGATTAGTATTGATTTCTCCAACATAAAGTGTTTGTGTGCATTTCTAGTAGTTTTCTATTATTTTCTAGTTCATTCCCTCCAGAGTTCATTGAAAGTGGTTTTTTTTCCTTGAGTGGATTTATTTGATTCAATTCTTTTCCTTCCTCTCTTGTTTTCTTTTTCCTTCGCTTCCCCCTACAACCCCGATGTTTTGTAAGTGGTTTTTTTGGGGGGTCTCTTGCTTGTTTGCAATAGAAACTGTCGGTTGTGAGGGTAATTAAAGCGCGAATAAAATTTGCCTTTTTCTCGACATACAGCCCTGTGCACCATTGTGAGGAGCGTGTATGTGTTTGGTGTGTGCATCTTGGGATGTGTACGAGGGCTTGAGTGTATTTGTGTGTTTTTGGTGTTTGTGAAAAACAAATGGGGAGTCGGAGTTTATTGTTCTTAACATGGATTAATTACTATAATTACTACACTCTTTGTGCATGGGGAATGTTTCAAATAAGATTGGGGGATTTATGGCACTCAGCTATGCTGGAGACACCGTTTCCTCGCTACTATTTTATCTCTTTCATCTCATTCTCTTTTCTATCTCTTTCTTCCTTCATTCTTCCTACATTTAATTGCCTCTGTCTCCTTCTTTCCCATTCTTCTTCCCTTTTCATTATCGTGTTTCCAAATCTAAATGTCTCCCTTTCCCCCATTCTCTTCGCCTTTCCTCTTTCTAGTGACTTCACCATTTCTTCCTCTTTGTCTTCTGTCTCTGAATTTTGTTTTTTCTCACTTTCCCTCTTTTTCTTTCCAGTTTTATTTTTGTCTTACTTTTCCCTTTCTCTTTTACCTTTTATATTTGTTGAACATTTTGCTTGCTTTCCAGTTTAATTTTTGTTTTTAACTTTTTCTATTTCTTGAACATTTTGCTTGCTTTCCAGTTTAATTTTTGTTTTTAACTTTTTCTATTTCTTGAATATTTTGCTGGCTTTCCAGTTTAATTTTTGTCTTTTTCCTTTTCTATTTCTTGAGCATTTTGCTTTCTTTGCAGTTTAATTTTTCTCTTTTACCGTTTTTATTTCTTGAGAATTTTTCTTTCTTTCCCCTTTTGTTTTTCTCTTTCAATGCACGTTTAATCTTTCTATTTCACCATTTTTCTTGTTCCCTTTTTACTGTTTTCTCTCTATTTTCTTCTAGTTTCTCTCACTAATCCGTTGTTGCTCTCTCTTTTTAATAATCATTTTGCATTTAACTGTCATTTCTCGCTTCTTCATGTCTATTCCGACATTCCTTTTAAATATATTTTCTACTTTCTCTTCTACTCTTAGTCTTCCCATTTCATTCTTTGTTTCTCTCTCTTTCCCTTCCTCATGACTGAATTGCTCGCTCTTTCAATTTCTATTTCTGGAATCCCATTTCTCACCATTTCATTTGCTCCCTCACGCATCCATCCCCCTCACTGTCAACCTCCTCCCTTTGTTTACGTCTCTCAATAGCAATTTTTTTCTTTTTCTAATCTGCACACACACATTTTTTTTTGTGCAAATCAGAGAATTCTAAGGAAACTGTGTGTTTGTGTTAGCGATCTTTTTTATGCTGTAACTACCCTCCCACGCGACCTTTTGCTTCCCTCAGTATTGTTCTAGTTCCCCCAAGTTCTTTGATTCAAGTCAGTTGTGCCTATAATTTTTCAACTATGAAAAATATCTCTCCAAAATCCACATTACATGACTTGACTTTCCTTTTGAAGGGAATAACGTGGAATGTACCAGGGTAGAATTTTAAATAAAAAAAAATCCGTTGTTTTGTGAATAAAAAAAAGGAAGAAATGGAGCGGGAAATACTGAAACAAATGTATGGTTATAGCATGCACATTATCCCCCCATTGAAGGAAAGAAGAGGGAGAGAGGGAGTGATGTGGAGAAAAAAGAGTGAAAAAAAGGAGGGGGGAAAAAGAGTGATAGTGTGTACCTGTGTCCCACATCTCTCCCCCTCCCCCTCGATTTCGGAGAACAAGTATGGCAATGGAAACAGAAATGTCCTACGTCTTGAAAGTGTTCCCACACACAACTCTCCCTCAAACTTGAGCGAAGAGTTAAATTGGAAAAGTTTACCGGACTCCATAGGGGGTGACCAGAAGAGGACGAGCAGGGCGATGAGGAGGGGGTGAAACAAATGCGAGAGACTTCTTTCTATAACTTTTCCTCTCTCTCCCTCTCTTTCTCTATCTG
Organism: Disparrhopalites patrizii; assembly: GCA_034698585.1. Classification (NCBI taxonomy): domain Eukaryota; kingdom Metazoa; phylum Arthropoda; class Collembola; order Symphypleona; family Sminthuridae; genus Disparrhopalites; species Disparrhopalites patrizii. Next base: position 21,872 of record JAQGBT010000180.1, read on the forward strand.
TCTCTCTCTCGCTGTAGCTCTCTCCATACCCCAAAAATAAGTAGGACTGTCCGTCCGTCTTGCCAGCTCCCCGGGTTTCCCTGTAAATTACCTGCACTACATGTCCACATATGTACCGTACTTCCCCCCAAAGAACCCAAGTTTGGCCGAGATGTGGCGGGGGTGCGGGTAAAGGACAAAAGTATAGATGTGATGACGAGTGAAATTGAAACAAATAAAAGGAAAACCACAAAAGAAAATATTTATCTTCTCCCCCCCACACACACACAATCAGGGTTTCCTCACTACCAAATGGTGAGTTTTTTTAGGAAGTTCTTCATTGTGGTCCATTCGGAAAACAAGAAGCCTTTTCAAGATTGGGGCTGGATGCATTTGGCACACACGCTCATGTACATACGCTCATGTACATTCCAGGGAAGCACTTTGAATGTCTTCGTCCTCCCATCTTCGGTGGGGAATGCCGGAGGCGGGCATTTTGCAAACCTTTCCTATTTCCTTGTTGCTTTTAACAAGATGCAATTATCTTTCCGGGCCACCAATCCTTTTCTGGAGGGAGGGAGAGCATTTCATAGATCCCTTCTGGTTAGTATTATTTACCTCTCCACTTTTGCTCCCTGTAGTCTCTATCTCTTTTTATCTCGCTCTATCTCTCTATGTTTCTCTCTCGATTCCTCTCTCTCTCTATGCAATCCCTCTGTAATATTCTTCCCCCTGTTTTAACCGAACGCTCAAGTGCAGCTGGTACTGCTGGTGGCCGTGAAGTACTATGGATCTATTTATTGTTTGCTTTTTATTCTTGGACGGCCATTTATAACCAAAAGTTTTTTTTTCTTCCTCCCTCCCTCGCTCTCCCCTCACATTTTCCCCAAGATTTTCGGAAAAAGATTGGAGCAGAGGGAAAAATTGAGCGTTGTATGAGCAAAGCTAGGAGGAGAGAAAGAGAGAGAGAGAGTTCAAACGAGAGACAAGCAGAGCTTGAGGAGGCCGAAAGAGAGAGGGACAGAGAAAGGATAGAAACGTTGTATGTTTTTTGGGGGGATTGTGTCTGTTTTTGTCGGTGCCTAGGGAAAAGTTTTTCACCTCATGGAAATTTGCCTGGGCAGAAGGAGAAAGAAATAAAGAGTGCTTGTGGATATAATTTTAACCTAAAAACAAGAGGGGGAGAAAGTGAGTACAATATGTAAATGTATGTAGAGTTTATGCTTCTCCAAAGCTTATGGATATATCTGTTGAGATGAAAGCGAGGGCGAGAATTGGAAAGACGACATCCTTGCCAAGGAAAGATTTCTCTCTCTCTATTTTTTCTCTCTCTATTTTCTCTCTCTCTCAGTGTGAGAGAATCTCCCAGAAAAACACAGACGGGTTTCCATAACAGATACATATCCGGTACGTGGCGGAAAGGGTTAAGGAATGGCGAAGAGTGAAGCTATGGAGACATGGACAGAGGGGAAAGAGAGGGGAAAGGAAGGAAGGAAGAGGGACAGTGAGAGAGTGCATAAACATATTCGTTGAGAGGGAAAATCTCTTGATCTGGCCGTGAAAAGCTTCTCATTCCTCTCTGAGGGTTTTCTATGCAAATACGCCACACTTGAACATAACGAGCCATTCACTTCCCTCTTCTCTCCCTCTCTTCATCCCCTCCAAATGTCTCCTCGTCCTCCCTCTTTCTCTTCTCTTAACATTGTACAAGCACTTTTCTTCCTCTTTTCTTTCCCACCCCACAATTAACAATTTAACCAAGCCTTTACTAGATACACTAGCCGCTCTCTTTCATCTTCCATTCATTTCATCTCTTCTTTTCTTCTGTCCCTCTCTCTCTCTTGATCTCTCTCCAGCTCTCTCTTTCCCTCTGTCCCTCTCATATCCCACAACTGGTCCTCTTTCCTTTAGTCGACTAGGACTTTTACTGCTAGACCCTCTCGTAAAACTTTGTATAGATTCCAAATAAAAATCCAATATCTTTCTTCCGCTTCTTCCGCCTCCTCTTCTGTTTTTTTTCTTTGGGCTACACTCTTCAAATCTATTTTTTGGGGGGTCTTCAGAAATGCTCTTTACTAACTTCCATTTCTTCTCTCACTTATCCTCCTCTCCAACTTCTTTTTTTTATTTGTCCTATAACTCCCTTTTTTAGCGGAGAGTATGTTGGATATCTTCTAAGTCAACAGTTGGAAGGAGTTAGAAAATTAACATTTTTCACATTTACTTCTTTATTATTCGTTCAGAGAGAGAGATAGATAGGAAGAAAATTTGCTGTTTCTGTACAGGGAGAAAGAGCGGCAGAGAGAGAGAGAGAGAGAAGGAGGCGGTGGAGGGAATTAGTGGGACAGAGGCAGAGAAGGAGAAGAAAAACTTTTTGGAACATTCTCCCACACGATCTTGTATTTGTGCCAAATATTTCTCACATAGCTTTCATTTACATTGCTTCCATTCCTCATGGCTTTCTCTTCCCCGACACGAGTGCCATATGTATAAAGGCCCATACAGGGACTCCATAGCCTCTCGCATATTTGGCAATACCCCCGTCCTCTCTTGCTTTTTTAGGGGGGAAATGTCCTCATCCTCCCCCTCCTTCCCCCCACCGCCCCCCCCACGAAAAAAAAAGGAGCATCCTTTTTAGCCTTGAAGGCATAGGCAATTTAGAATAGCCAGTCTATATATTTGCCCTAAAAAAATTGAACTTCATTTTTCTTTTTTGGCCCGAAAATGTGCCATGGTGCATTTTGACATGCATAAAATAGGCGCAAGATTTATTTTCCTCTCCAAAAATGCTTGTAAAGTCTCGACAAATCCTAAAGAATGAATTGCATGAAAGTTAGTTGTTCACAAATGAACCCATTTGGGGACGGCTTGAGGCCTTCATAAAAAAAGGGAAGGATGCATTTACATAAATTGGGGCGAATATAGAAATAGAGAAAGGAAGAGAATTTCTCCTTTTTCTTCAAGTCTAATGCTATAAAAGCTTAATTCTCCCAAGGCCGTTCCTCAAGGATTTCTGGTAAATGCTACTCAAATTTTGCTTTTAAATTGTACCTCAAATTGTATTAAAGTGTACTCGAAATTCCAATAAATAATATTCAAGGATCACTGGTAAATGCTACTCAAATTTTGTGTTTAAATTGTGTTTAAATTGTACTAAATTGTACTTGAAATTGCATTAAATAGTATTTGAATTTCCACTAATTTGGACGGAACATCCAAGGACATGTAAAATGAATTTTTTTTTTGGAGTAAACTAAAGTCTGTGTTTGCCTCCCTTGAAAAGGAGAAGGAAGGACTCACCCGCCGTCGTAATATGCATCACCCCCGGTTTTTTCTTGACTTTCCCTATCTTGGCGGATTGTGGATGCTGAAGCTGCTGCTGCTGCTGGTGGTGGTGGTGTATGTTGTAGGGTGAAATGATTTGATTGTAAATGAGAAGGGAATCCCTCTCAAATGTCCTTCTCACGTCTTGACTAATTATTACTCCTTTTTGTCTCCGCTCCCACCCAGCACAAGTCCCTTGGAATCCCCTCAAAGGAATCCTTTTGATCTTCCCTCCTCCAGACTTGACTCCGCGCGTCTTTTTATTTTCAATTATTATTTCTTTCTTTTTACTCACGTATATACAGGAAATTCAGCGCTTGCGGCCAAGATTTCTCCCAAAAAACGCCCTTCAAAAATTTTTTTTCCAAATGAGCACCCTTCGACTACAGAGAACGTTCTTCTCTCATTGATGACTACTTTTCCCCAGTAATTGTGCGAACAATTGTACCCACAATTATACGAACAATTGTATGAACAGTTGTACGAACTCTTCCGCAGCAGACAGAGGAAGGTGACAGGTACGGTTCACAATAGCTTTTTGTCTTCTCCAAATAAATTAATTACACAGATCCAAATCGAATGCTTCCACACTTTTTTTTCCACGTTGTATATATAGATATCCAAAAAAAACCGGATTGGTAAGAGAACTTGCCGTGGTGCACGTGAGCGTTTAAGATTTTGCCACAAAAAAAGCTTTCTTTAGAAACGGTCAAAAAGTTTATTTTTCTTGAGTTGAGTTTCCCCAAGTTTTGTTTGAAGGATGAGGAAGTAGTTGGGAGACTTGACGTTGAAGATGATGATGATGATGAGGAAGGAAGAAGAAGGGGTAGAGAGAGGAACACATGGAGAGGGGAAAGGAGCGGAGAGAGGAACGTGTAAACAATGTGACTGGAGAGTAGAACCTTTCCGGAAGGAGAATAGGTCAGTTCTGATCGTCGGAGCTTCTCTTCCCTCAACTCATATAGGAATAAAAAGGTGAGTGTGAGAGCGTGCTTGGAAATGTGTGTGTGTGAGTAGAGCCGACGGGAAGTCAAAGTGCCTTTCTCTCTACTTTCCCCCTTCCACACCACGACTGAGCTGGGACAGAACGAGGGTGGACTGAGGAACGAGAAGGAACCAAAAGGGAGTTCCACGAAGGAGCTCCGGAGTTATAAAAAATTCGGGGATTTTCTCCTTTTAAATTCCCTCTCTTTCTCCCCTCACTTTCTCCCTTCTTTTTTGGGGGAAAACATGTGAGAAAAAAGGGGAAACCTCATGGTGGGGGTACATGTGAGTATTTCTATGCTCTGTACGTACCCAATGTCTCTCCTTCCCATTCCTTTTGGTATGTAATATTTCCAAGGGAGAAAGCTATACCTTCTGTTTTCCTAGAGAGAGAAGGCCTTTATTCAAAAGGGAAAAAACTAAAGAATTTCCTCCGCGCACACTCCTCCATCTCACTTCCCTACTTTTCCTCTCATCCTTTAGTGACTATGCCACCGTTTTGGGTATAGATGTGTGATCGTCCCTTGTACGTTGTACATAATCCGTCTCCTTTCACACAGATTTCCTGGGGCATTGTAATACAACAACAAAATTGTGGAGACATTCCTTCTTTTCTTCAAATTGTGCTCGGCTTTCAATCATGACAAGTGCAAAATAAGGACAATTTCCCGTTTCATTTTTACGGATTTCAAGCTTGATCATAACGCAATTATTCCAATACTAATACATGCAAAATCCTATTGGCCATTCGTAACCGAAATGCATTAAAATCCGTTAATTGACAAAGAAGCATTTTGTGGAGAAAGTTAAAAAGAAAATTGACAGGACAGCGTAGTGGAACCGAAGCCGGAAGGAACAAAAGACTAGTCCAAAATTCTCTCTTATTCTCGGCAAAGTCCCAACAATTTATTTGTATTGTCCCTCACTTTACTGGAGACACGTGTACTTTGTCCCCTTTCCCCGATTTCCCCGAATTATTTGTGAACCACCGTACATCCTTGATGAAGGCACTGAATTGCTGTCCTTTAATTTTTTTCTCCCTCTCTTCCACTCCTATTGTTTATGTGTTTTCCCTGGAAAAGTTGAGACATCTTTGCCATCCAAAGGGTTTTCATGTGCGAGGCACGTGAGTGAACCTTCGTGTTCTTCCCCTATTTCTTATTTTTTAACAAATTGATTGGACCTTCCTCCGCTCTAAACGATTTAACAAAGTAACAAGAATATTTCCGACTTATAAGCACGCAAGATGCAACTCCTATTTCTCTCTCTTTTATTCTGGCTACCGGAGCATGAATGAGCATCTCCCTTATTTCCGGGGCTCCGATTTCTTCCCAATTTCCTTGTGACCATATTGCTTTTTTGAGAAAACAAATTTCCCCGCCTCATTTCATCACTACCAAATGTAGATATTTTTTTCTTTATAATTCCCCGAAGCTCATTCTGTGCTCCCAAGGGATTTTTCACTCCTCACGTGCCTCATCATCACCTACGGCGGCCGGGCTGGGCAGGGAGAGACAGAGATGTGCGTTCAAAACAAAGAAATGCTGACACATGATCCTCCTCCTTTCCTTCCTTTCTTCCTTCCCCATCCTCGACCCCATCGATATGTGACTTCACTGGAGGGCGGCTTTTGTTGTCGGTAGAAACAATGTGTACATAATTAGAGAGTGAGAGGGAAAATGATAGGAGATGTTTCCACTCTGAACTTCCCCGCAATTCTTTTCTTTCACCCACACACATTCTCTCCAAGCTTTCTCTTTCCTTTCTCTTCAATCTCCCCTTTTCTCTCTCTCTTTTAGCTTCTTTCCTCAACTTGGCCTCCGTCAGTTCTTGACATTTGATGAGACAGGAGAAAAACAAAGAGGAAACAATTCTAAGGATTTTTCATTTGACGTTCCCACATAAAATCCTAAGACTGCTTCCGTACCTCTTACTCCTTCTTGCACTGCGTAAGCGATACTTGAATCAATTCTAACAATGTAATACAATCAAAGGGAGCGAAGAGAGAGAGCGAGCGAGCAAGAGAGAAAGTCAAGACCAAGTTCCATAGAACTTCCTCTTTTGTTTCAAATGAAAGAAGGCATGTCCGTTTCCTTGTTTTTCTCTCTCTTCCTCTCTTTTTCTCTCTCTGTCTCTCTGTCTCTCTCCCTCTTTCTCTCGTTCATCACTAAAAGTTTGTGGCTCTTGTTGTTTCACACGGCATAAAACGAGTGACATCATATGAGGACCGTAAAAGAGAGGGCGAGGGGATAGAGAGGAGATAAGAGGGAGAGAAAAGAATTTCAGAGTCACTCATTGCTTCCAAGATTACTACTACGACTTCTCCCAGAGCTCTCCACCAATGATTGAGGTGACCACTAAAACGAAAATCCTAGAGGTTTTTTTTTTATGACAAGGCGTTTAAAAAAAAGAGAGTATATTGGGGTACAGATAATTTACACATGGTATAAATTCCACCGGAGTTTTTTTTAATACTTCCATTCCCCTCACGTCGTTCTATATCGTCGGAGGAAGAGGAGAAGTAGGCAATCCCATGATTTTTTTTTGTTTGTCCACGTGAACCACACGCAAAGTGTCCAAGGTATGGAATTCCTTCCTCTTCGATTCAAGACATGTATATGCATTGGGACATTATATACAGAACTCTCCAGGTCGATTAAAAGTTCATTGTAGATTAGATGGTACAAGGAAGGCTAAAGAAAATTATAAGCCTTAAAAAAAAACTATGTGTAGTAAATGTAAACAAATATTTCGAATTGCAATCATAAAATGAAATAAAAAAAGCCAAGCTTCAGCTTATACCTTTCCCATACAATTCAAATACTCTTCAACCTTGTCTAACAAATTTATGGAAGGAAAGGAATGATAAATATGAGCAAAGAATGCGTTTTTTCTACATTTTTTCTCCTTCCCCTATATCAAAGAATGAATTGGTAGGTCGTTCCTTTAAAGAATTGTTTCTCTTATTTTTTTCAAAAAAAGTAACATGTATTTGTAGTAAGGGAAAAAACGAAGGATCTTTTATCTTAAAGGCTCTAAAAAATCCACTGTAAAGGAAAAGAGGCAGTTAAAGCGCTTAAGGATTTAAGAATAGACATAAAAAGGAGAAAAAAAATACATATAAAAAATGAAACTCACATTGCCTTTGCTTTCATTTATCAGAGAGAGAGAGAGAGAGAGAGAGAAAGAGGAGGAATGGGAATAAAAAAAATCAGGAATGACATACATGTATAATAACATACGTATGTATATGTACAAGTGTATATGGAGAAAAAAAAGAAGACGGAAAAAAAGGAAATCTACACGTCATCCCGGGTTCCCGGTCTACTCTGTATGTTTGTAAGTGAAGCAGAAGTTTTTCTCTTTCTTTCACCCGCCACCAGTCACTGTGCAAAGGGATTTCCACGTCTCCCCCTCCACATTCGACATTTATACACCCACCAGCCCCTTCCTCCTCTCCTTAAATCTTTCTCCATGGCTTTCTCAAGCCCAATCAAAATCAAATCACAGACTTAAAGAAACGGAAATGTATATGAACGAGTATAGACGGGGGAAAGGCTGGGAAAGAGAAAGGGGAACACCGGTACAAAGGGAACTCTGAGTCGAGTAAATTAGTGAGGGTGACAGGCGGAGTGCAGAATGGAAGACATTAGCAGTAAACGATGGAGAGAAACTTGACCTGGAGAAAGAGGACAGAGATGAACGACGGAGAGAGTGAATAGAAAGTGAACGATAGAGGTGAAGGGAGGATCAGAGAGAAACTGAGAAAACAGAGATAATGACCGAGAAAGAGAGAAAAACAGAAATAGTGAAAGAGAGAAAGAATCAGAAAAACAGAAATAGTGAAAGAGAGAAAGAATCGGGAAAAACAGAAATAGTGAAAGACTGAAAGAAACGAAAAAGAAAAAAAGATACAAAGAAAGCGAGACAGAAAAACAAAAAACAGAGAAAAGAATGGAGAAAGCATCAAAAAAATAGTGGACCATATAAGTCAGAAAGAAAGGCATAAAGCATACCGTAATCATAAACGGGAAAGGTGAAGCCAGGGACAAGCACAAGGGAAAATAAAGGGAAATAAATCCAAGGGACAACCCCCGAGAAAATCCCATCTACATAAAGATTTGCTTCAAACAAAATTCCCAATTTCTTGTATGGAATTAAATATGAAAAGGGAAAGTTATTGGTGAAGGAGGAAAAATTGTTTATAATAATTCTAAAAGTCTAATAATAAAAAATATTTTGTGGGAGGGAAAAGAATCAATCTATGTCGATGGAGGATAGATGAGAAAAAATAAGCACTTCTCGTCTGCCTTGCTCTTTTCTCCCCCTCCCCCTCCCCCACTCAATTCTTCCCTGGAGTCAAGTTTAGGAAATGTCTACCACCCCACAAACACATAAGTACACATCTTTGGCCGCACAACATCTACTAGGTCCTTGTATGCACATCCATCCACTACTCATGATCCTCGACAATGGGTGAGAGTGAAGGCCAATTCCTCTTACATAAATATGAAAGTAAACTGGGAGTCGCTTATCTTTTTCTTCTTCTTTTTCTCCCTTATAGATGAAAGATGTTACTCCTATGACTTCCACAACAACAACAATATCCCCTTCTCCCCTTCCCGCCCCTTAACACACAAATATTCTGCCAATATTTTTTTACATCCCTCATGAAAATTGTACCCCTTTCGTACATCACAAAAGCCAGGAATAGTTACAATGTTCCCCTCCCTCCACGCTCTAACAATGTACTTGCGAGTGTGGATATGAGCGAATATCCTCCAGCATATGCATAAATAATCGGCAGAGGGAGAGAGACAGAGGGGAGGGAGATGGAGAGACGGAGAGAGAAAGAGATAGAGACAGAGGGAGAGAAAGAGATTGAGAAAGAGAGAGAAGGACAGAGAGACAGAGAGAGCCAGAGAAAAATAGAAAGAGAGACAGAGAGAGAAAGAGATTGAGAAAGAGAGAGAAGGACAGAGAGACAGAGAGAGCCAGAGAAAAATAGAAAGAGAGAGAAGGACAGAGAGACAGAGAGAGCCAGAGAAAAATAGAAAGAGAGACAGAGAGAGAGAGAGGGAGAGGGAGAAGCGAGGATGGGTAAGAAAATTGGACGCTATAAGTCACTCTCCCTCCCTTTCACCTCCTGATCCCAATCCTCCTCATGCTCCTCTTCTTTATATGTACTAAGCCCCCATGTGCTAAAAGGGATTCACCACCTCCCGCAATAAGACACTCCATCTCTCAAGGTAGCAAGTGATCGAAGGAAACGAAAAAAAACGGTGTAAAAAGACAGAACCGACCGGGGAAAGCGTGTAGGAGACAAAGGAAAATGAAAAGAAAGCCTTAAACATCCCCAACACGGCAACACCAATACGAGTAATGTTGGGTAAAAGGGAAACATTGAAAACATTGGTCAATAATGGGAACAATGTTGGGCCAAGTGATGAAAGGGGGACGAAAGGGAACAAACGGGTCGAAAAAAATCCTAAAAATAGAGTGCACAAGAGAATGAAAGAAGGAGAAAGGGAAGAGAGACGGAAAAGAAAGGGGAGGGAGAAGGGAGAAAGAGAAAGTCAAGGGGAGGGAGAAGGGAGAAAGAGAAAGTCAAGGAGAAAGTGAAGGAGAAAGGCCGTGAAAACAAAGAGAGGTCAAATGGGAGGAGGAATCCAGGGGAAATGGAAGAGAAAGAAAGGGATTTCAAGCGGGGAAGAAAGAGATGGAAGAGACGGCGTTATGGCCTTATCCATGAACAGATCTTTTGGAGAGGAAACTTCTACTGGAAAGCTGGAGAAGCGAGTGGACGAGGAGGAAGAATTCCTCATGGGATTGCTTCGTCGTCTCCATCCGATAGCCTTGACTTCCTGTCACTTTATCCTAATAAATCTGCCATTTTTCATCTTTCCTGTTTCCCCACACAAGTGCATGCAGCTTCCTCCTCTTCATCTCTCTGTATATGCCTTTCTACTCATTCCTATATAAGCTCATGTTTCTATGACAAGAAAAACGTAGACAAAATAGAGAGGGAGAGAGAGATAGAGTCGGGAAAAGTGAAAGACAGAAAAGGAGAAAGTCGGAGAAAGGAGAAGGCAGAAAAATAGAAATTGAAAGCATGAGAAAGAGGAAGAGACCAGGAGAATAATGACATGAACACGAGTATACCCATCAGTATACACATTCAATGTTGTGGAACAATTTTGGTGGTCGCAAAAGCCATGTTTGTCACCGGGAAAGAAGTCATGACGAAAGCCATGAGTTTAGAAAAAGACAACATTTTCTTGTCAGTCGCCATAAGTACAAGTGGACACTCGTAATTGACTCTTCCACACCCGAAACATTCTCGGAGATTCGTGTCATTGAGACAATAAACGTTGTCCAATCTCTGTCACCTCCACGTTAATGAAATGCTCACTTGGCAATGGCCGGACAAAATTACTTTTATAGCAACTGGGGGAATTTGTGCCCTGGATTTGTTGGAAAGTCAGCCGTGAGCGGAAATAAAACTAGCAAGCATTGTCCCTCAACTTCCAGCGTAAATAGGCATACATGTAGATAGGACTTATTGGCTTAGAGTGAGAGGAAGTAGAAAGTTACTGGGAAGGCTAATTCATCCCTTACAGATGTGTCAATGCCTCCCATATGCGGACGTGATATTGACACATGTAAGCTATAAGGCTACAGTGGAAGGCGTCTCATGGTGAAAAAATTGTACCAAAAAAAGAGGAAGCTAAAGGAGAGCACGAGACTGCCATTCAAATTATTCCGCCATCATCCCCTCCCCTCCTCCCCCGCTGCTCCGCTCTAATGGGTCGTATTTAAAGGCTTAGATTATTATCAACACCATCATCCTTTTCCTCTTCAGGGATGAAATGGCAAGCAGAAGAAGAAGAAGAAGAAGAAGAAGGAGTAGGGAGAAAAAACATGATGTCGATAACTTTATGTAAATCCAATGGCTCTTTCTCTCCCTCAAGGGCTTGGAAGAGTGAGGAGGCAGTTCATGTCCACAGTGGCGTTGGAGAGCCTTCACACACTGGGGCCACCGGATTGGGCAAGGGGAGGAGATGAAGAAGAAAAAAAAGGAGAAGAAGAGGGAGAAGGGAAAGATTAGATGGCACAAAGAAAGGCTTAAATCATTTTTTAATACATTTCCCCCTCAACCAACACCACTTGTTCTTCCAAAGACTTCCAGGGAAATTATTGTGAGATGATTCGCACTGGAGGGTCCCTTTTTCTCCCCTTCTGCTTTCCCTAACGTAGATGTCACCATAAGGAGAGCCAGGCTTGAAAGTAAATCTACTCCTTTTGATATTATAAGTCCCAAGTTTTTAAGTTCCCTTTCAAAATCACATCAAAATAAAAAATATCATTGGAGGGGGAATTTCAAAAAAATGAACTTTTAAAAGGCTTTTCTTTCAAATCTTTCCTAAATGCAGCCAGATATTTGCACATAAAACAATCAAATGCTTATGCAGCTTGAATTTGCATGCCCGTTGATTTTTCTTCAGAAGCAATAGAGGAGGCATAAACGTCTGAACATGAAGTCAAACATAGTTTTTTTTTTTTTACAATTTATTTTTTCTTATTTGATTTTAAATTTTATTTAGAAAGGAGAAACGACATGGGAAGAGCGTAGAAGTGGAAACAGGTATCTGTTTAGTGCAAAGGATAAAGTAAGCTTAAGATGAAAAAAATGTGGATTTGAACCAAAGAGTCATTCCCCAATTTTTCCCCTTCCTTTTCCCCGTGTTTTCACGTGCAAATGGAAAATCCCTTGAGAGAAAGAGCGAATGCCTTATGAAAGTAAGGGCATATTTATATATTTGGAAGAAAAGTTGGAATCCACTGAACCTTAAAGACGGGAATTGAGAAAAAAATATTGTTGTAAAAAAAGGTCGGTTATACATGTGGACGTTATTCTCTCGTGTCTCTTTCTCCCTCTCGTCTCCCTCTCGTCTCCCTTTCCTCTCCGGAGCCGCTTAAGTGAGAGAAAGGGAGGGTTAGGTTTAAAAAAAACACATTTTTGAAGGGAAAACACCCCACCACTACACGAGACTACCAACTCTTCTTGGTAATGTCAACATGAACATCATAAATTTCAACATGTCATTCGCGGCACGTTTTCCCCCTGTTTTTCACAAGAGATTTACGGACAAAACCATCAAGATCAAGACAAGGGACTTTTCTATCCTTCCTCCACCTCTCCTTTCTCCTCTCTCCCCGAGAGATTCTTTTCTCCACACTTTCCCTTCAAAACTCTCCCTTTCTCTCCGCCTTTTTCTGAAGGAGTCAAAGGGGAAGAGAGAGAGTGAATAAAAGCATATCTTCTGTGGAAAAAGACGGAGCCAACCAACTGGCGACAAGCAAGTGGCGTTTTGGGTGAGAAAATCTGCCAGATTTCCTTCGACTCTCATGACTCTTCTCCGCCTCCTCCTCATCCTCCTCCGCCTCCTCCTCCTCTTTGGAGATCAGTGATATTATGGAAAAAGTGCACGTAAGAATTTTTCGGATAATTTTCGCCTATTTACACCCTTGTGACACTACATCTTTTGTCCTTCTCCGACATCCCAACACTCTCCTTCCGGCACTTTTCAACTACTTATTTACACATTAGTAACACTGTAGAAAAAAGCCATCAAAATCTCCTTTAGTCGCTCTCCATTTCCTCATTTTTTTCATTCTTGCTCCAAGACATTTTTCTCAATTTTTATTTTGTTTTTGCTTTTTGTTTGTTTGTTTTTTGGAATGGGAAACGTGAGAAAAATGAAGTGGAAAAAGGAAGGGTTGGAGAAGATATGAGTCCTAGTCATAATAATAGTACAGGAGTAGTAAAGGGAGAAAGTACTTAGGTTAAAGGGAAGATAAGAAAGTTGGACTCATCCATTACAATTTGCTGTACAGGGTTTTTCCCTGGAACAAAAAGGCTAAGCTCTTGGAGATAATAAGAAATAGAAGAGGAAGTGTGTGCAAAAAAGGAGGGAGAACATCTTTTTTAAAGATTATCACAATGTTCCTCCTCCCTTGTTCTTCCATTTCCTCCCTTTATTTGAGTTACGAGGAAAGTACATGAGGTTCAAGTACAAGAAAAAAACAAATGTATATTTACGTGTAACAACAGCATGTAATGAAGGACAGTGGTCAACTATAAGGAAAGGGAGGACGGTCAGGAGAAGAGAGGACAGAGAGAGAAAGTGAGGGGAAAGTATTTTCATCCCCAGCACTTAAGAGGTTTTTTTTTCCATGCCACAACCCCTAGAGAAGATACTCACCCTGTACCAAGAACTTATGATTCACTAGTCTCTTTCTTTCCCTTATTTTGTCTGTCCTTTTTTTTATTCCTCTTCGTCCTCTCCTTCTTGTGAGACTCAAAGTCTCATCTTGTGAGATAAACCCAGGACGTAAAACTAAAAGAAAGGGGTTTATGGGTCTTATCAGAATTTTCATGGCTCAGGAAAATTATCACATTCTTTTTTTCCTCTCTCTTCCTCTCCGTTTCTCTCTCTCTCTCTCTCTCTGTCTCTCTGTCTCTCTTTCCATCTCTCCTCCTCTTCTATCATCATCATCGTCATCATCACACTTTTCCGCTTCTTCTTCCCCTCCCCTCCTCAGAAGTTGTTGGAACACATTCTTTATTTATTACGTCAAACAAACTCTTCAAATAAACACTTTGGAATTATGGGGGCACGAATGAGTTTCTTCCTCTCTTTTCCCTCCCAAAAGAAAAATTCCCCACATTTCTGCACAAAAAGAATATGTTTTTTTCTCCTAAAAATACTTATGTACATATGTCTCTTTCGAATATCAAGAAATTCTTTTTTTTTTGCCACCCGTAGGTTATGATGACATTTTCAAAGGAAGCTTTCATAGGTAGCAGGAATTCGTTTATCCTACTGTATTTCTCCTTTGAAACAAGGAATTTCACCGTGTAATTGACCGTGAATTTATTGGAATTCACCACTTTAAATTATCAAATAAATATTGCTTTAACGTTTTTTCTGTGAAAGCGAAACTAATGCTCACACATACTGGTCATGAGCCAAAGAATAATCTAAAAATGCACGTATTTTTGCGGGTAGTTAATTGCCAGAAAAGTGAGTGAATGAAGCTGAAATGACAAATGAAATGTAAATCATCATACCAATCTCGTCAGCGGTCTCCTCTCCATTTTTGTCCGTGAAAGGGTCCTCTCCCGACAAGGCATTCGTGGCGGAAGTCACCGGCTGTGTCAGAGGTGAGCCATTGGGAGGATCTTTGGAAGTGATGACATTTTGGGAGACATTCTGAATCATTACGAGTTGTTCCTGATTGTTGTCTTCATTACTCTTGTTGCTGGATCCGATGCTTTGGGCTGGTTCGTCGTGAGGGGGAGAATTGCCCCTCTTCACGGAGCCACCACCACCGCCATTCCCATCGCTTGGCTGTTGCCCTGAGAGCTGCTGTCTCCGTCTGTTGTCAAAAGTACTATTGAAAACTGGAGGGTTATTAATGGCTTGGCCTTGCGTGTCATCTTGACAAGTTTCCGTTCCTGGCTCTTTCTTCTTCTTATTTAATGTCCTTGATGATGATCCCCCCAAAACTTTTTCTCCTCCCCCTCCACCTCCTCCTTTTAAGTGGAAATCTTTTTTCCGTCCTCCTCCGCCTCCTCCAACCCCACCAGTCGCACCATTCTCCACATTAGCACCCGTCTCAGTCGGAAGGAGGGTCTTCTCACAACCTATCCCGCCATTAACATGATTACCTGCTTCCTTCTTCCTTCGGTTGATAGCCGAATTATTGCCAGTCTTCTTCTCGTTGCTCGTACTACTACTTGTACTTATATTGCTTCCTCCGCCAGCCACAGAAATTGATGATTGGGATGAGACGGAGGAGGAGGAGGGATTGTTACTATTATTAATTAATGTGTCCTTGGACAGGAGTCTCCTTTGAATCCGGAGGTTCAATGAATTCTGAAAAACTAATTTGTTCTTGCTCGTCGCCTGAGCAATCAAGTTCAGGTTGCTCCGGTCTTGATTGAGAACCACGCCATTGTTTCTCCCCTGGAAACTGCTTCTAGTCAGACCGTTGGGGGTGAGGAGGAAGGTCGGGGGTTGGTGGGTCACTTGCTGGATTAGAAGGACATTCTGGGGTTGCGGTGGGGGGATTTTGTCCAGCGCATCCTGGACAATGAGCTGATGGGGATTCCATGGATCTGTCCGGAGCTCCTCATCCTTTTGACTCACACTCACCACCTGTCCATTGTTGAAGATTGTATTGAGGTTGCCCGTCACTATCCCCTGTAAGTGGTTGAAAGGACTGGACATCACTCTCCCTCGATCTCCTTCAAAGTCCCGCTTTTACCGTCTCCAACGCGGTGACTAAATGACACAATCCCCGTAATTACCTGGGAAAAATTGTCAAAATGATCTTTGTAAATAAATAAATTTTTAACGTAATTTTAAAAATAAAAAATAAACCGTTTAGTTTCGCTCAGCATTACATCCAAGTTTATAAAATCCGTTGCCAACCACCCCCTCCCTTTTGTCATTATTTTCAACCCCCAGAATATCTTATGGACATCTGGCCCTGGAAGGAGCTTGTCCTTGTTGGTATTTGTTCAACCGGAGAGAGAGTGAGATGTAGGTTATTACGTACATATGTATATGCTCTATATATGTATATGTATGTAGATGCCTCATAGCCCCTGGATAGAGTGAGGAAAGAGAGAGGATGGAACTATTGCTTTACATGCAGATGCTGATGGGGCTGGAAGGGGATCAATTTAAATAACATAGAGGAAGAATGGATCCGGAATCGTACATAAGGACACCATGTAGCTAATATTCATTTAAGTCCCTGTAATACACCAACCACCACGAGGAGGAAACTTATTTACTTAAAATGTATGGATACTTGTTTAAAATTCAAAAGAAACTACACCGCTTGTATGTATGTGAGGTCTCCCCATTTTTTTCTCTTCCTATCCTCCTTATGGCCCTACATACAGATCAAGGGAAGGGAAGGAGAAAAAAATATAATGTATTATATATAGACTTTATATTTGCTCCCAGGAAGAAAGAAAAAGGGAGGAAAAACATATGCAATTGGTCGCCTTTCACCCCCCCCCTCCTCCGTCCCTTCCAACTGGGGGGGGGGGAACATGTACTTGTACGTGCTCCAAGTATGTCGTCCAGAATATATTTCCCTCCAGAATCTCCATGCTTCTTTAAATCCAAATTCCTAGACCTTCTTCCTTCTTATTTCCTCCAGGCTTTTCACCAACTTCTGGAGCTCCCTTACTGTCTCATGTTGTTACAGTTTTTCATTTCACTTTCACCAGATTTTTTTAGTCTGCACATTACTTCTGATTAGATAATGTTCTTCTTTGATTTAGAATTAGTCTTAGCATTCTTCTGATTTTCAGCATTGATTTTACTGTCATTACAAATGCCATTCAAAATCCGAGATTCGGAATTCTTCACAGAGTAAATGAATATTCAAAAGCTGGATAAAAAATGGATTTGCGTAAAATTAACAAATTCATTTATTTGTTAATTTATATAATTTATATAAATTAACAAATTAATATTAATTCATTCATATTAATATTAAATATAATTTATAGAATCATATTTAACGTTCCAGAGATATTTGGGAATTCCGTTTCCAGCCCGTGGCAAAAGCGGGCCTCTATTGTTTGTATTCCAGCTGAACCACAAACACAAGAAGCATGACAAGTTTTTTTTTATATTGTGAGGAAAAGGGGGGAATGTATAGTAATGTTTTCCTACATCTATGTGATATAAGTAACATTAGATTTTATATATTCAAAGAAAATGAAATGGGATTCAAAATGTCCTCAAACTTGTCTTCACTTCCAGGCGCGTTTTTTTTACCCTTTTAGTTTGTTCCCTCTATATAATTATATGTACATTGCAAGTGGAGATCCTCGCTATATTTCCTCACTGTCTCTCTCTCCCCTGTTTTCTCTTCATGCTCTTCGTCCTTTTCTTTCACATTTGTATGCCCATCGTCTCCCATGCCCTTCCTCCTCTTCTTTCTCTCTGTCTTTCTTTCTCTCTCTCTCTCTCTCTCTCTCTCTCTCTGTTTCCTCCGTCTCTCTCACAACTTCTCTTCGACCCAAGTATTTTGAGGGGCACGAAGGAGCTTTTTCCAGACTCGGATATGGAGAGTAGTACAGAGACTTTTTTTTTCGTTGGAGACTCAAATGAAATGTATATCAAATGGTGTGCTTCAATTTAAACAAAAATTTTGGGTTGTACTCCTTCTCTTTGGTAATAATATACAAGTGGTTGCATCTCTGACTTAAAATATTGGAACAGGAAAAGTGGAGTATAGAAGATGACAAGAGTGAGTACCGTCCTCTTTCTTTCTCTCTCTTCCCTTTTGAATGCCAAAAAATTTTACACCATTTTTTATTCCATACCATTTAGCAACTACGACAATCTCTTCTCCCTTTCCTTAGGACTCCCGGCTCTAACCACTCGTTCAGCCATTACGAAATCAGACGGAGGCACACAGTTCCAGCTCTTTTTGGAATAAAGTGTAATGCATGGACATTCATGCGTACATTTTCAATTGAAGGGAACGTCCTAACCACACATCTTTCCCTCCACCGACTTGGTCAGATTTTATCATTAGTTTTTTTCCCTTTAACCTCACCATCCTTCCCTTTAAAAAATTGCTTAAAACTACCATTCCATGCTGTTAATTTTTTGGAATTAATATTTACAATTTTTTTAAAATATGAAGCATTTTGGGGGAAATCCTGTCAAACCAGAGTCGCATGGTGGACTACCATGCATTTTGGAAATTTTTAAATAAGTGTACCAAAAGGTGATAGTCCATTGGCCAAATGTACAAATTCAGTCCATATTATATTGTCGATATTGAATTAATAATTTTTCAGGCATCTTTATTTTAAATTAGTAATTTCAGGCATCTTTGCCATTCGTTTTTTGAAATTCCCTCCAGGCATGACACCTTCTGTGGGAAATGGGTGCATAAGACAAGAATGTCTCCAAATATGAGTGAAGAAATCCTGGACAAATCCCTAAAGAAGGGTATATGAGTAATATTAAAAGGTATTAAAAGATCTGGAGAAAAGTTTGGTGAAGGGAGACCATATCAAGAGCTTGGTATTACGTGGAATTAAAGGACAAGTGATAAAATCTTGGGAAGGAAGTGAGTCTCTCGGTGAATGTCTTTTCTCCTCTACGACTCCCTGGCCATGTGTTGGACCAAAAAAAAAGTGTATGTATACACTTAATACATTGCGAAGGAAATGGTACGAAATGGTATTGATTCGGACCCATTGGATTTTATTTGCTACATGGGACACCATGCCATGGGATGTACAGTGGCCGTGAGCTTTCTTCTAACTCAACATTTTCCACTCCAATCTCTTTCTATCTGGAGACAAAACATCTGAAGAGGGAATGAGGAGAGAAAGTGAGAGAGGAACATTCAGGGAAATAGAATGAGATAGAGAAAACAAGTGTGAGAGTGAGAATCGAGGGAGAATTCAGGGAGAATTGAGAGAGAATTCAGGGAGAATTCAGGGAGAATTGAGAGAGAATTGAGGGAGAATTGAGGGAGAATTGAGAGAGAATTGAGGGAGAATTAAAAGGAAATAGTGTGAAAGAAGACCAAGGGATGAAGATGGAGTTGTGGGAGATGAAGAGAAAGGGAGATGGAGAAAAATGGAGGAAGAAAGAGAAAGGGAAGAATAACAACGTAAAAAGTAATGTGGAATGTGCAGTATAATTATACTTGAGTACCTACCACAAGTGACAAGACAAAAGTTGGTTTTGCCTACTGCTAAAGCTGCATGCCATCAAAGAGGGACCAAGTCCAAAAAAATCTCCGTTTGCCCCTTTCCCTATTGTTTTGTATGGAGGGGGAAAGAAAACTTGGTTGGACGAGGGAAGAAATGGAAAAGAGAAAGGACGTGAGTGGTGGGAGAGAGCGAGAGAGAGAGAGTCAGGGAGAGAGAGTGCCAGAGAGAGCGAGACAGGGAGAGAGACTGCCGTGGATGTCTTGTCTTTCCCCTTTTCTTCCTATATCCCTTTCCCACATTATGAAACTGGACTGTACACTGGAGGAGAAATGTGGTGGTTCAAAGGGAGGACTAACGATGCCGAGACGATCTTGTACAAATGAAATCATGTCTCTCTCCTATAATACTTGTGTGTAAAAAAGGAAAAAAAGGTTCATCCATATCCAAGTGGTGGCGGTGGGTGGATTGTTGATACGAAAAAAAGGAGTACATGTGCTCCCATTCATACCTATAGGTGGATATAGAGATGTATGGGAATACATATGTATGGATGTAGTTAATATCTGGTTCTGACTGTCGAATCCCGGCACACAACTGAGCGTCTCACATGGCAGTGGGCCAGCGGAAAGGATGGGACGTAAAAAGGAGATATTCATACCTATAAGTATATATAAATGTGTATATGCACAGACTTTCAAATTCCTCGGCTTTTACATGGGATAGGAAGGGAAGAAAAGTGGTGAAAGAAATGGGCGAGAGAAGGAACGAGAGAGAGAGAGAGGAAGAGAGACAGAGAAAGAGAAGAGAAAGGGGAAAAATCATAATCGATCTTTTCCGTTTTTCAAGACATTGCTTTTCCAAGCGTTGTATACATATACTTACACATTGGGGATTTGGTGTATTATGATACACAACGAGATTGTTATTATATGCCTTGGAATTTGCTACCAGCATCCTTCAACCAGTGCATTATCATTTCTATAAGGTCTATCTAATCCCTTTCCAAGCACGCTTCCTCTCCAAGCCGACTTTCTCTCGTCTCTTCTCTACCCCTTTACTATTTCCGCCTCAACATATATTTCCCTTTTTTGTTTTCTTCCGCTTTCTCTCTCTCTCGTCCTTGTTTGAAGTCCTCCGTTTTGTCCAGGCAGACCGACAAACAGACTGAGAACAAACGCGGCTGAATTGGCAAATGAAAAAAGAAAACTAAATTAGGGGTTGTGAACTTTTTCAAATTTCAAATATATACAACAAATTGGATAACTTGAAAATTCAAATACAACAAATTGGATCACTTGAAAATTCAAATAACAACAAATTGGATAACTTCAAAATTCAAATAACAACAAATTGGATAACTTCAAAATTCAAGTACAACAAATCGGATAACTTAAAATTTTAAATTTCAGAATTTCTGTCCAACAAATTCGTGATTGCAAGAATGTATGCCATCCAAAATGGTAAGGGTTAATTTCTTGAAAAAAGGGCAGTTTTTAAGGGATGTATCATGCAATTATTTTCGGCGGTCAGAAACGGAACGACCAAAGTATTCGCCTACAATTACAACACATAATCACGTTGTTAGAAATAAATGGACGCACATGTATCTATACTTACAATAAAAACCATGCTGCTTCTGGCTAGAATTGCAGTGACAACTCACGTGCAGGAATCATTATTTTTGTGAAGGAAAAACTACAAAAACAAATCCTCCCACCACGTTGGACCATTCAAAATGTTAGGACTAATTCCCCTAACAATTAGTGCTCACTGCAATTTATCTGCCCATTCCAACTGATAGGAATCTTTGTTGGGTAGTCACCTCTGCATCTTGATAATGCTCCTCCTTCCTTCCTTTTGCCCAATGGGTTGCAGAAGGGAATATAAACGCGAAAAGAAGATATTCGTGTATTTTGCGAAAAACATCACGCTTTTCTCATCGTTTCAACTCTTCAACTTCATTTAGATGCTATCGCTAAACTATTAACGCTCCACTATTACCCGTACTATCCCTGTCCTCTGCTAAGACTAACCTGAATTTCTGTGGACATATCTCCCGTTTCAAATAGCTTATTGAAAGAAGCACCCCTTCTTTCCCATCGTTATTAATTTAATGGAAATCCTGGAGTTGGGTTTGGACACGCTTTCTCTCACAGTCCTTCATCAATGTCACCTCACCACAGTTGGGGGAAGGTGAGAAAGAAAAATCCAGAGGGGAAGGGTCTGAGCAAGGAATTGCCATCTAACAACACGGGAAAATGAGCAGGGAAAAAAAGGATGAAAGGAAAGGACAAGTTGGTCAGTTGGTCAATACGAGGAAGGTTTGGGACCAAAAAATTCGCAAACTCCTCCCCAACGACCTCGGGACAATTTAGGTACGCCATAAAATCCCAGTACATTCACAATTATATATGCGTAAGCAAGGAAAAGCACACAAATGAACAGAAGCGAAATGAAAGCAATTGCTTCAAATATTGTAGCAACGGAAATTTTTTTATGTATACTTTATTTATACGTATGTATATATAGGAAGTATCTATTACCCTTGCTTTCTCGTATGAGTTCCTTTCTAAAGGGAGAAAGAGAGAGAGAGAGGAAAAGAGAAGGGAAGCGGGAAAAAATGTATAATAATACCCACAAAAAAAAATATTGTGATAATAATAATGTTTCGTGTAGATTTTTACATGTGATGTTTCTTTCTCTCATTTTTCCATCCCCACTTTTCCTTCCTACTCTCTCTCTCTCTCTTTCTCTCTCTCTCTCCTTCTCTCTATTTCTCTCTCTCTCTTTCTCTCTCTCCTTCTCTCTCTTTTCTCTCTCATTCTTTCTCTCTCTCTCTTCCTCTAATATCGTCTCTCTCTTTCTCCTTCTCTCCCCTGCCCGGAATCTGCCCTGCCTTGTCAAGGTATTAAATGTTTTGTGCTTATCCCCCTCTAATCTTCATTATTGAGTCGGTTTTATGTGACTCCGAAAAATGCGTGTTGATTTCAGGGGTGCTGGAAAATAAAATAGTAAAAAAAAAAAGTTTTCAGCCTTCATCCGGTGTGTGGGGCCACAAGTCAGTAATAATTATTTCTGGTCATAAATAATACTTTTCTCCGTCCCACTCCTTCTCTTTGAAGATACATTTCCCCGACGTATTGGTCTGGTTAAGTTACATATTATCCAACTTTCTCACAGAACTTTGTAGAGACAAGTTTTTTTTTCTCTCTCCATTTCCCCCTCTTAAGAGGGAAAGTAAGAAAAAAAGAAGGAAGGAGAAGAAGCGGGAAATAAAAGTTGGACAGAGGAAAAAGAAGTGGGAGGACACATAGTGAAAGGGAGAAGGAATAGGGATGAACGTACATGAAGGGAGCAAGGGAGTTTAATTGAGTTGAGGGAAACGAAAACGACTTGTGGTGGTCACTGTAGAGTTGAAAAATAACGCCGGGAGAATACAAAGTACGGAGTGGTGTAAGGGAAGGGGGAGGAGGATAAGGGAAAAAGCACAATTCGGAAAAAGGAAAAAAAAACTCTTTGAGTCAAGGCCGGCGAGTGGGAGAGGATTTGAGAGAGCGTGTGTGATGAGACTGGACAGGATGATCTCTGTATTATCTTCCACGCCCTTCCATTAACTTTAGGTGTAATTGCAATTTAGAAAAAAAGAAGAAGAGAGGAATTTTAGAGGGGATCACATTTATCACTGAAGATAATGAATGATTTATACACAATGTCTTCCTCCCGAAAAAAAACGAGGATTTAAGGCACCGCTTAGGCACATAGACCTTATTATGTATAAAAGATCTCTCTCTTTCTCAAGCTTCTCAAGCCCTTCATATCCGTGTGTACATTCTTGAAAAAAGAATACGAGTTTATCCGCAAATGTATAGCAATATGGGGAAAAGAGCTGTCAGAGGGTAAGGAGGAGCCATAAAATTTGCTATTTAATTTCCGCTCTACATACATTTATATGTGACATATGTATGCGTATATGCCTTGTAATTAGGATGAGTCCTTTGCTTTGGAAGAAGGAGTGTTTACGCCGATCTGGAGGTAATAGAGGGACTTGCAACACCATTTACAGATACTCCCCATATTTCTCCTTTATTCTCTCCTTTTCCCCTTAATCTTATTTATTAGCACTTGTGATTAAAAGTAATAGTAAACACTAAATACAATTATTATTCTGTTGCGTCTATTACCATACGTATATGTATTTATGACACAAGATCTCTCAAGGTGAAGAGGTCTCCACATAATTTCATTCCTCCCATCCCTCCTCCACAAACACTCGCCGCCCGCCTCTTATTTAATTACGCACATTAATTAGTTCTTTTTCCACAGGGATCCTTCTCTCCAAAAGGGAAAGAGACATGCTCGTAGACTATAACTAGAGGAAATGCATAGAGAAAAGGAGAGGAAAAGAGAGCAGGAAGAAAGGACGAAGAGGGAAAAGAAGGAAAGGAGAGAGCGAAATTTGTGGTCAGATCACCACCACAAGTGCCACCACTCATTAATGATTTCCCTTGCACTTTGTCCCTTTCTCCTTCGATCTGCGCCTCTGGAGTCATTTCCAGTGGATGGAGACAAGCAAAGACAAATTCGACATCAAAGCAAGTCCTCCTTTCCATCCCTTTTCTTTCCCGTATTTTCTGTTTTTTTTAGTGCCCACCATTTTCCATCATTCGCAAAGCAAAATCAGGCGTGACAGGAGTTGTTATCGTGGACAAAAAAAAAAGTTTGGAATGTGAAACTTCTGGATGTAGCACTAGGTCTCTGAGGAATATTTATGTATTTTTTTTTACAAATGTGTGTACAAGTATAATTTGGATGATAATAATGATTGCAGTGTATGATGTTATTGGAAAAGTTTGCATTTCTCCCACATAGACTTGGAAGAAGGGGGGAATAATTGTTGTAGCGGGGCTTTTTTTTAATATTCACCTGTCACACGCACACACATAAAGAGGAATCGGAATCAACATAAGTTTCTTACTTTCTCTCTCTCTCTCCTTCTCTTTCACTCTGATAATGTACACTCGTAAAAAGTGACAGGGAAAGAGGGCGAGAGAGAGAGGGAGATGTATTGCTAACTTTCTCCATTATCACTTTCTCCCCTCCTCCTCCGCGAAGCTCATTGTCATGCCAAAGTTCAATTTTTTTCCAAGGTACAAATCATTCTTAACTTAATCAGAATTGTACGCAAAAAAATGGGTAAAAACAAAACTTATTTTTTAAGTAAATAATGCACACCTATACACTCAGATTCAGGGGGATCTTTGGTGTCCTCCAATATTTATTGCAACAAGCTCTGCCGTATCACAAGAAAACCAGAAGCTTCTCTTTGAGACCAAGAAATAGAGTTCTTGTGCGAGGAAAAAAGTGCAACTGTGCTTAGTTTGAAATACAGTGGCTATAGATAACAAACATGTTACACAGAGACAACGAGAGACAGGAAGAGAAATTGAGAGAAAGTGAGAGAAAGAGAGAGAAAGAGAGGGAGAACATATGACAGAAAGCTAGACAGAGGGAAAGCAAAAGAGAGAAAGCGGAATATGCAGAGAGAGAATGAAAATCGAGAGCAAACGACGTGGAGAGAATCATAAAAAATCAAAGCGAGAGAGCAAAAAATAAAGAGAGAAAGCAAAAATAAGAGAACATAAGCGAGAGGGAAAAAAATAGAGAGAGAAATCGAAGAAGAACGAGAGAGAGCAAAAAATATATATAGAGAGAGAAAGCGAAGAAGAACGAGAGAGAGCAAAAAATATACATATATAGAGAGAGAAAGCGAAGAAGAACGAGAGAGAGCAAAAAATATAAAGAGAGAGAAATCGAAGAAGAACGAGGAAGCAAAAAACAGAGAGAGAAAGCAAAGAAGAACGAGAGAAAGCAAATTATTGAGAAATAAAACGGAAGAGAAAGAAAGTGCAAGTCAGACCGATAGAAAGCGAGACAAAATGTTGTGGTGAACGAAACAGGGAATCTGAGTAAAATACTAAATGCTGATTCAGAGAGACACACAAATTGAAGAAAAGAGTTATTCCAGGTGAAGGGAAAGTCGGAGAAAGAAGGATAGAGCTAAGGAAAGAAGAATTAAGGGAAAATCCTTGGAGGAAGACACAACACGTGTACGTGTGTGTGTCGACACAGGCCGAGGACAAAGGATAAAGAGAGAGAGAGGGAGTTTGATGTTAGCAATAATAATAACACTGCCAACAGTCCTGTGGTACATACGCACACACATTTACTTGTTATGCTTCCTCCTCATGTTGTTTCCTTTTTTCCTTTTTTTTTTGGTCGTCCCCAGAATTCGGGACAGTGGCAAAGGGTTTTGAGGGGAAGAAGGTTGTTTGTGGACGTTGTCATTTAAGAATAGGTGATGGGACTACATAGCTCAACAACCTTTGCCGAAAATACCTTTTGCTCCTGCTCTTTTCTCTCTCTCTCTCCCTCTTTCGCTCTTTCTCCCTGTCTGCTTTCTCTTCCTGCTTGCCAGACACATACAAAAGAATAATGAAAGAACAAAAAAATATGCTCTTCGTGTGGTGGAAGTAGACGGAAACCCTGTCGGAAGTTGGAGGCAAATAGCCCCTCGTTCACACACAAAACCTCCAAAAGAGAAATTCTAGTACATCCGTACACATACTTACATGTGCGGATATAATCTTAACACATTTATGGGACCGACACCTCCGTCAAAAAAAAATCTGTTCCCTATTATATTGTGATTCTTACGACCTAAAAATATACTAACAAGGTCCCAGAAAACAAACTATTCCCTGGGGACGAATATGAAAGGATCCGGGGAGATTTTATTTTTAATATTCATGGGATATGAGTTTATAATTGAAAGATGCAGGGAATCTTATTTGTTCGGCTTATGTAGTACTTCCTGGAAGAAAATGTGTCACCATCAGAGCCAATAACTAATTATGAAAGCTGGGATTTCAATTCATTTTTACATTTCCCTCCCATCGTCTCTGTCTATCCAGCTAAATTAAACTAAAGCGGAATTCATTAATCACATGAAGATCCATGCACTTCCCCTTTATATTCCCCCCCCCCACATTTCTTACATATCTCAGCATGTACAGTGCCTATACCGATACTGGTCTGACACACATAAGAGGACAAGATGAAGATGATCATGGGGTGTGTGGTTGATTGTGAGAGGACGAATATTCATGAAGGATGGTTGTGTGAGAGATGGCTCTTCTCCATTATGATTATCGGTCGTCCATCATTCAGCCGAGCCCCAACAAAGACGAAGGAGGAGGGAAAGGGAAGGGAAAACGAATTTAAGAAGAAGAAGCTTGGAGGAGGAAAAAGGGAAAAGACGAAGAGGGAATGATTTGCGGGTGAAAAATGGCGGCTTTTTAAAATGATTGTCAATTTGGTGGCAGTGCTTAGGCTGTCATTTAAACGAGATATGTTGTTGGTGTTACATTTGTGAAGGATAATGGGCCACGGGGGACCCACGAGAGGCTACACGTTTTTCTCCCCTTTTCTTCCCCCCCCCTTCATTGTTTCTTCCCGACAATATGTGTGTCTCCGGGAAATGTATGAGAAAGGTAAAAAAACAGAGGCTTTAGCCTTTACTCGCAGTCTCTATTCTACATCACAAAAATAGTCTGACATGTGCATATGCATCCATCCCGCATGTATACATTACATTTGCGCATGCAAGGCCGAGGATGGGAGGATATGTGCCTCCACCAAAGACTTTGAGAATGAGAGAGAGAGAGGGCTTGCTTATGGGGAAGAAATGTAATGATAAAAGTCATAAAATATAGAGGAGAGATTTACATAGACACTTGGTATAGGACAAGGATAATATTATTTATTCTGTCTGCACACACACCGAGAGAGGGTAAAGGGGAAGTGAGCTCGTGAAAGAGAGGAGCAAAGAGGGGCGGAGGAGGAGGAGAAAAACGACGATGGCAAAAGTGAAACAACGTGGATAAATGGGAAGAAATGTGTAATGCACTGTAGACAAACGAGAGGGAATGCATGGTCTTCTTGAAAGGCTCTGCGGACGCCTATAAGGAACCCTTTCCATGAGGAGGTAATGGAAGCAAGATAAGAAAGATCAAAGTGTGTGAGTGTTTAGCCTAAACAATTTTATGTTTTTTCAGTTTCTCTTTCTCCCGCTCTCCTTCTACTCCGTCTCTCTTCTCTGGGTGAAAGTTACATACTCTCCTCCAAAGGATATAGCTTTCACCCAGAGAAAGAGCGTGAGATGGAAGGGAAGAGAGCCTTTTGGCGTTTGAGGACAACAAAAACATGATGACTCTTGGGAATTCCGTATCATCTCCTCTCTTATCATCATCGCACTCATATACTCCTCACTCCCTTATTCACCACAGCTACTTGAACTTCTACAGACGGACTATTCCCCAAAAACAAATCTGTAGGAGCAATAGGCGGAGAATGGATATTTTGTATATGGTGAAAGCTCTCTTTCTCCACATTCCCAGCCAAAAAAAAATACATACACACGGAAATACGCAAAAAATGCATGTCACGCATTTTGGGACATTATGAACTGTCACAAATCCAGCCATCAACAATGGTCAAGCGGGAAGTTCAAAGGTTGGCGAGGAAGATGAGAGAGTCGGACGTCAGACATGTGACATGTGGACAGCCAAAGGTGGAAGTGCAAGGAATCAAAAAGGTGTGCGTCAAATGAATGGAACCATTGTCAAATGATACTATTGTCAAATGAAATGATATACATCCTCTACACTCATTCTGTTCCTTGTCTCCTAATAAATAAATCATTATAAAGCTATATGCTGTAAATCAAGTTATAAAAACTTGATACAAACTCGTCTACAACCAGATAAAATGCAAGCATAAATGGTTGGTTAAAAAAGGAGTACAGGAAAACCCGTAATGATAACAATCATAGTAATACTCAAGATACTGTAAAAAGATCCAGATAAAGACAATTTTAAGAACGGAAGGGAAGACCAGAGGAAATCAAGGTAGAAAGAAAGGGAAGTCAACCAGGGTATTAAGGGCGGAAGAGGAATTCCAGAAGGAATGGAGAAAGTCATTGTAGAGTGGCCTTATCGTCTGTAGAAATTCCAACTTGCCGTCCTGCTCTTGAGCATTTTTCGAGTCTATAAGCGAGGAAGAGTGCCGGCGAGATATGGTCAACAACTCGTATACAATAATTATTGACTGCTACAACAACTATTCCTACATTGGGCTGGAAATAACAAAAAGTCCAGGAAAAACATGGGTGAGGGTGAGAAAGTAGGAGTGTAAATGTTACTGTGTGTGTGTCCAACATTGGCCTCACGGCCTCTTTTTCCGTCTCTCACTTTCTCTCTCGCTCTCTCTCTCGCTCTCTCTCTCGTTCTCTCGCTCTCTCGCTCTCTCCCTTTCTCTCTCGCTCTCTCTCTCGCTCTCTCTCTCGCTCTCTCGCTCTCTCTTTCTCTCTCGCTCTCTCTTTCTCTCTCCGAAATTCTTTCCACGTCCGCGCCCCTCTCCACTGATAAATTATCACTCAAGTACCTCCAAGCATCCCGCCAATTCTCTATAAGCTTCTGGTGTACCATAACACGTTGCTCCCGCTTTCTCTCTCTCTCTCTCTCTCTCTCTCTCTCTCTTTTCCAAGTTCTGCTCTGGCTGTCTCTGTGAGTCTATCTGTCGCTACCTATTTAGCGTGTTGGTCTTCCCGAAAGAAACTCAGACACACATTCTCTCTCGTTCAGCCCTTAACCGCCACCGTGGAAGAGCTCTCCATCTAGTCTTGTGGAAATGCACAAAGGGAGATAGGCTAATGGTGACCATAACAGTAAGAACGCGTCCATGGTTGTAGGGACGTAAAAGGAAATGGACTTTGGGGTCTCTGTAGTTACAAGCCCACTCACAATGTAGTTGTGGGGGGAGTGTGGCTATGCATGTACTCCCTATAAAGGAAGTCACCACAAAACCTGGGCTTTTTTTTTATAGGAGGGAAAGGAGACAAATAGCTAGGTTTCGGTTTCCCGGTCAGAAAATTAGTGGGATATGCCTTATTTCACCTTCCACCCAACCTTCCACAGAAAACTCCGGCCGTATCTTCCATCAACCCTTCCACCAAACCTTCACCTTCTATCCAATCTATTATCATTGGAAAGATCAAGTTTGACGTGGCGCTGAAGGCAGTCTTCATATTGTGACAGGTCTGAGATGTTAAGGTGCGTGGGATGGTATTGAAATTTAGTGGAAGACAGACCGTTTACCAGAAGCTACCTTTCCAGCTGTGTGCATTACAAAAACCAATTTTGCTTTGTTGGATTAACAATTAGCAATTAGAATTTTTCACAGAATTATGTTAAAGAAATGAATAAAGAAAGCGTTTGTTTGGGAAATATTTTTGGAACATTCCCCGCTTTTTATTTGGGGAAGATCAATTTAAATTATATTTAAATATTCATTAAATTCACTTAATTGAAGCCCAAGACATTTGCAAAACATTATTTCCGATTTTTATCAGTAATAATTTAAATTATATTTAAATATTCATTGATTTCCCTTTACCAATGCCCAAGACATTTTCAAAAGATAATTTCCTTTTGTCCGTAATAATAACACCGATAAAAAATAAAATTCAAGTATGAAAAATACCGGGGCAATCCCTTTTCACGGATACTTATGCACGTTCCAAGCTCATCTACATTGGCAGTCTGTACATTACACCAAGAGTAAATGGATTTTTGAATTCATTTCAGTCACACCTGATGCACCGGACGCGACATGCTCTCATACGTTCATGTGGTTTAATTTGTCCTGAAGAGAGCCTTTCGCATTAACAATGCACAGCCGGTGACAGATTTCATGATGTCCCCCAAAAAAACGTTCATCATCTACTCCCTCGCTGTCCTTATTTGATTTGTCTCAAACCTATTGAGTATGACGGAGGGCAGAGACTGTTCCGTTCACAACACCAGCGCCTTTCCGCCACAATATGCTCCGGGGTAGGGATTTGGAGAAAGTTCTGCCTCCCCCTTTCACCCAAATTATTCTTCTAACTGGGGGATTCTGCTCGACTGTTCTACAATGTGAAACAAAGAAACTGTTTCCCAGTTGATTAGGGATGTTGTTCCAATATCCTTGAACATGAAGGGGATGAAAGCTTCTTTAGAATAACCTTTACAGTTTTAAAATATGATGAGGGAGATGGGCTGGTGGGTGGAGTGAATGGTTAGGAAAGTCCCGGGACGTGAAAGGATGGACAAAAGGAGGGTCACAGATGAGCCTTGTACATCATGCTAGTGTGACTCCCTGGACATGTGTTCCTCAAATGCCTCCAACGTCTGTTTTTTCAACTGTCCTTTCTCCGCTCCCGCTTTCAAACCAAGGGAAAAATCAGGGGACACAAGATGTAATTTTGTAAAATATATATTATTTGTTCCCCCGTCAGGAGGACGACCAAATGGTTGGATGGACAATATGTGAGAGTTACAGAAATAGAAGTAAAAGTCCTGTTTAAAATGTGTAAACATACATATGTGCGTCTATACATCAAGATAAAGTCATCCTTCCTTTACTTTCTCTTGTTCGCTTTCCTCTTTCCCTCAAAAGAGGTTTCTGTTTCCACATACAAAGACACAGTGAGACCTCAAGCTTACATGGTTGAATGCTCAAGGGGAAAGCTATCGAAATGTTACACACATGGAAGTAGCAACAAGAGGGAAAAGGAGAAAGTTAACCCCCCCCCTTCCCGCTTCCCCCAAAGAAACTTTTTATTTTTTGAATGAAGAAGTGGGAAAGCTTTCGGGGAAGAGAGGAGGACAGAGGGAGAGAGGAAATAAAATAATGCTGTGTAATGTAATGTAAATGAAAATGTTAATGTAAGCGAAAGACATACAAAGACAACACATGTTTCTTTGTAGGGGCTTCTTACACATTCAAGTACAAAAGCCAAGAATAAAATAAATGGGGTAGGAGGAAGAAAAAGAAAAACGGGGAGGAAGGAAAGAGAAGAAAAAAACTTTTCTGCATTTAGCTCATGCAATATGTCATAGAAATAATTCTTCAATCCTTCCCCCTTCATCTGACTCTCCTTCCACAACTCCTCGACTCTCCTTCTGTCTCTCTCTCTCTCTCTCTTTCTCTCGGGTCGCCTCTGTTTTGGTTATGAGTTGGCAGGGAAAAAAAGCACATGTGTCTATATTATTTTTATTATTCCCTATTACTTTTTATGCACTTTCATCCTCTAGATATGTAAGTCTGGCCCGCTCAGGGCTTGATCAGGGCTTCATTCCAGAAGAAAAAGAAAGACGTGCATACAATTACCATCATCATAAAGTATACGAGAGGACATCTAATGCTATTAACTTTTTTTTCTATTAGTCACGTCATTCTCCGCCAAATTATTATCATTCATTAGGAGATTTTTATTTCATGACGTTACACCACTTTTCTTTTAGTATAGTCCTCCTGTATAAGAGCAGTGGCGTTATCGCTTTAATATTATTAACCCTTTCTTCTCCTTCCCTTTCCCCCCCTACAAACTGACGCACGTGAGAGGGCACATTTTGAGAAATATTTTATATCGCCCAGCCTTTTGAAATGCGTTCTGTATCTGGGTAGGGAAATTTTGAACTGGCTCTCACCCCCCCCCCCCCCACGTTACACATTGCAAGAGGAGTCATAATAATAATAGTAAGGAACCAGGTGTGTGTAATATTTTTTAAGGGTCCAGGAGAAAGGGAAAGATTTATTTATTCTTCCATTCCCCACAGCTGGGCCTGGGACAAAAATTGTTGTTGTTGCTGTTGCATCAGCAACAAGCAAACACAACAACAACAGTCACTTGATCATATTGCTTTATTTTATTCAAATAGCACCAGAGCAAGCTCTCTTTACCTTGTGCCAGTTTCCCCCTTTCGTTTTTTTTGCTTACCTCAGGCAATACAGGAGATAGAAAGACATAGCTTAGTGAGATTTTTTTAGGCGAAAGACGACAGAGAGATGAGAGACAAAAGAAGCATGGAAAGAGAAAGCAAACAGAGAAAGAGGGAAAAGAGACAGAGACAAGAGAGCGAAAGGAGAGAGAAAGGGTTGTCTCGACTTATTTTTATGCAGTGGATTCTGTTGCCCAGCAGCTGTGTAGAGTTTTTGACTTCGTGTTGCAAGAATTCTTTTTTGGAATGAATATTTTTGAGGAAATATAATCTTTTTGTATATTTCCCCTTGTTTCATCTTTTTTTCATACTGCACGACTTTTTTCCATTGTAACAAGGCAAAATGCAAAAACACAGGCATTTCACACGTTTTTAAGCTACAAAGGCATCCACTTTATAGTCGTTAGTCTCTAATATGCATGTATGTAAAACTTTAAAAACCTGGAAGCTGAACCAATTGAAGCGGAAGGTTTAACCGTTTATAAGTAATTGTAGAGTGAAAAATTTATGTGCAATAAGATAACAGTTAGTGTAGGAATAATTTCATAAAGGGGAACCCATCCACTTTCTGGCATTCCCTTTTGATTTCCATTTTATTATGTTACAAAAAAGAATCCGAAGATGACTCTTTCAAATACTTTTTCCCGTAGCATGGCTGGGGGAAAGAATCAGGTGGGAGGTGTGCTTGAGTACATAAAGGGAAATAATGGTAGGAGAGAGTAAATTATTAGACAATTTCAAGCTCCATAAATTCCAGACTTGAAATCCTTCCACGGAACGCGAGTACAAGTCCCTTTACATCCTTCTCCAGTAGTATGGACATGTCCCCCTCCGGCCTCAACATACAGTCGTAAATGGGAGTACACGCACTAATCACTAATGACATTATTAGTGCATTTCCTCCATAGAATATCACATGAAAGCCTTAAAAGGCTACCCCTCCTCGGATTTTTTTCTCTTTCTCGGTATAAAAGTCAGGAGCATGAAAATGTATTCCTAATGTACACAAGACTGCAAGTACATTTTCTTATCAAATCTTCATTCCACTTTTTTTTCTCCAGGAACCAATACCCATTCGCATATGTACAACCTTCGGACTGATGTACAAGGTTGCAGAATAAATAAAGGGGGGGGGGAAATCTCGGCTTTTCATAACAATTTTGGAGCTAAGCAAGGGCAAGATGGAATTATGAGATGGAAGGGGGAAAACAATTACCATCAAAGCCATAGCAAATTGACGGCCTACCTATTCCATTGATTGTTTTTCACCTTCTTTTCTCATCTCCTTTCCCCTGGCAGTCACCCATATTAGGTGTAAGTATTGATTTGGAGAAAAAAACAACAACAAGAATGAGATGTTGATAAGGCGGAGGGGATGAGGTGTGATTCTAATGTATAATTCAATGAGACCTGACCTGATTTTTTCTTCTGGGAGCAGGATATGAAGGGAAAAAAGGAAAGAGCCGATTAAAGACGGGAAGGTAAAGGGGAAGTAGACAACAGGGAAAGAGGGAGGGAGTGAACGAGAGAGAGAGATAGAGAGAGAGACAAAGAAAGAAGAGAGAATTTTTCTGGGGAGTTAGTATAAGAGAGTAAGTATAAAAGGGCGAAAGCGGGAAGATTCCAAACCATCAAATATTACCTGGACTTTCCCCTTATTCCGAGCACAGAACTTCGGAAGGGGGAAAGGACGAGAAGATTTGATGGTGAAAACCCAAGAGCACATAGCCTCATGTATCTACCTTTTTTTATGACCCAACATAAAAGAGTAGTCCTTCCCTCAGTCCGGGGTAAAAGATACAAAAGAGATGGAGGAAGAGAGAAAGGGAAGAGGAAGGGAAGAGAGAGCATGTTATTGAATGTGAACATCAAACATTTAAGAATTGTCACATCCTTGGGGAATAACCTATGCATTCCTAACATAATTTGTAGGTCTTCTTCAACCACCTTGGACGAGTCAGAGCTGGAGCTACCAGAAACCAGAAGAGGAGGAAATGCACAACCACTTCTAGCACGTTTAAACTACACGCACAAGAACACACATCTATATGAACCTATTCCATGTTGTACACCCTCGAAGAATCCCCATAAATGTGCACACATGTAATTCTCTCGACTCTAGCACACTACAAAAAGCAGAGTGAGAGAGAGAGACAGAGAGAGACAGAGAGAGACAGAGAGAGACAGAGAGAGACAGAGAGATACAGAGAGTGACAGAGAGAGAGAAAAAGAGAGAAAGTGAGAGAGAAAGATAGACAGAGAAGGGAAGTAAGAGAGACAGAGAGGAAAAGCGAGACAGAAAGAGAAACTCAGAGGGAAGGCGAGTGAGAAAGAAAGATAGAGAGAATAAAAGAAAGAGAGAGATAGAGAGAAAGAAAGAGAGAGAGAGAGAAAGAAAGAGAGAAAGAGAGGTAAAAAATCTGATTAAGCACATGATAGCATTTAGGTACTTCCCAACTTGTTGGTAAGGCAAATCGTTGTCACTAGCAAATAAATATTTCCTCAAAAAATGTCATTCGGAAAGAACTTTCTCCACTTTCTCCTCCTTTGGAGTTGCATTTTAATGTGGAGTAGCCTGCCCCTAATTATACAAAACATGTTAATTGAGGATGTGTAGAGGAGGACCCAAACGTGCCTAGAAAGCTTTGATACATTACAAAGTATGCTAAGAAGTGTGATTAATATTAAAAAAATGAGGGGGGGGGGAATCACCTTACTAATTGTTACAGACAGGCGTTGTACGAGCGAGACATAAAAGATGGGTGGATGGGAAAAAAAGGTAAGGGGAAAGAGAGGAGGAAAGTGGAGTGAAAAGAGGAGGAGGGAAAGGAGGTGGAGGGAAAAGGAAGAGCTAATAGAGAATTCTAAGGCCAATAAATCCGGTATTAGACTCACGTTTAGAAGGAAGCCCCTACGGGCCTCACTTCACTTTACTTGTTCCTTCCTGCGAATCGGGGACGCTACTTTATAGACGAATGTCAAGGGACTACAATAACGGCTCTCCCTCCCCCCTCCCCCCTCCGAAAAAAAAGAACATCCGCTTCCCAACTTAAATAATTCTTTCCCTCATACCCCTCCTATCCCTTATGATTCTCTCTTTTTTCCCCTCCTTGTTTTTCTTATTCTTCCTCCTCCCTCTGACTTCCCGCTGTAAAATACTTGGCCTTTCCCCCTCCTATTCCTCCTCCGTCTCCTCTATATTCACTTTACGATCTATCCCCTCTCCTTGTAAGCCAGTAAAAAAAATCTATTTCTCCATATCCATGTTCCTTTTCTTTCCCTCGTCCTCGTCATCCTTGTAAGATTTCCTAAACCAGGAAACACATGCATGCATGCATGGAAGGAGAACAAAGTCAGTTTTATGTGAGTGTGGCTTCTTATTCCTACGTGCAAGATTTCAAACTGACCATACATGCAAAAGAGGAGGATGAGGGAAAAGATCACAAAAATCCTTAAAATGTTAACAAACTTTGAAAAGCTGAGACTGGGCCTTTCATTCTCGTCATATTTTAAATATTATTTCCCGCCGCCGTAGACCTAAAAAGTGGGGAAAGGAATAAGAAAATGAAGGAACAAAGAAGTGGAAAAAACACGAAGAACAACCACTTTCACCTTTTCTTATCCCTCGTACAACATATGATAATGAAGGTTTTACTTAAGGAACATGTGGGCGAGGAAGAAAGTTACTCCAGAAGAATGGCGTGATTCCATTTTTTGTCAAAGTCAACTTTTTCTCTCTCTCTCTCTCTCTCTCTCTCTCTCTACAGAAAGATACTTTTGAGCTTATTATAGTTGAGAAGCTTGTTTGTGAGAAAGCAGACGGAAAAAAAGTTGGGAGTGAGAGGGGAAAAAAAATGTGGGGGATAGAAGGGGAAAAAAAGTTGAGAGTGAGAAGAGGAAGACATACATGCATTTTGGGTGAGAAAAAAAATCCTCTGTGAGATCTCTCTGAATTGCAATTCTGAATTTGAACGAGCGGATAACTGGATGAATACCAAATACGGAAAGAGGGAAAAGTGGCAGAGAAGAAAGAGTGCTCCCTTCCAACAGGACTTTTATTCCATTTCTCTCTTTCTTAGAAGTACATTTAACTCCCTGCAAGGCCAGAACTGTCTCAGACAAACTGTGTGTTCAGGGATCAGAGGGCATGGATAGTAAGTACGAGAGAAAAAACGGAGCAAAACTTTTTTGATAGCTTTGGAACGAACGGGAGGGGGGAAGGGTAGAAAAAAAACAGTTGGCTTTCCAGTCAAAAACAAGAGGAGAAAAAAAAACTTTCTCGGCCCCTGTTGGTTACTTGTGCCCAAAAACTTTTAATAATTACATTTAAATGTAACTTTATTTATCTTTGTCTTCGTAGATCCCCGGAATTTGGTTGTAATGCCCCCTAGTTAAAAACAATGAGCTTCCTAAATTTTAGCCATCTCAGGTTAACTAAACAATCTTCACCGGGCCAATTAGAATTCAAGTTCAGAGAATAATCACAAAAAGTGAGCCACTGAATAAATTGCCCATTTTAGGCGTGTATTTCCACTTTTAAAACACACCCGCCAAAATGAGTGGAGATTAGTTATGATAATAAATAATTACTTAAGAAATATTTTAGCATTCCCATATTAACATGTAATTATCCACACAATTATCTAAATAATAAATAATTAATTTAAGCATCAACAAGCGTGTAGAAGCCCTTGACCAATCCACAGACTAATTCAAAAGAAGGATCTACTTGCTGTGTGAAGTATCCGCTAAGTAAATAGTTTTTTTTTGCGATCCTAACCCTTTATACACAGACATTTCCCGTTAGATGCTTCATTCTCCGTCGTCATGTAACGGCAGGGGAGGAAGTACTTTTATAGTAGTCTCCGTAAAGAACCCATCTAAATTTTTTTTTCGGGAGTATGATGTAATACAATGAAAATCATAAAAAATGTTCTTGCTCTCTTTTTCTCTGTCTCCTTCAAGTTTTGAAAACTTCCCCGCCCCCATACTTCCTGCTCCTTTTGCTACGACTTCCTCCTTATTCACAAGGCAAGGATGGAGTGAGTATGGAAACAAATTTCAAAGTTCTAGTCCACATTTCCATTGGACGACATCACACATTGCACTCATGACCTACTTGAAAACATTTTTTTTTGCTTTGTGCTTCTTGGAGAAGGATATAAAAAATTGTGTGAACAAAAATGTGTATTTTGGCCTAATACTGTGTTCTCATAGGAGAAAGGTTATTGTAAAAAAAAAGACATGAGTCACGTTTATGCACAGAAGAGTGGAAGGAGGTGTGCATGCTAATGAGTGAAGTCTGAAGTTGAAGGGGGCGAGTATATCATATGAAAAAGAGAACAAAGGGATGGACGCAAGTGTTGCTAACGAGTGAGCGCTTAATTAGGAGAAAACTAAGGCAAAAAGGGAGAATTCCACACACAACGAAGGACGAAGCATTTGAGGCCCCAAAAGAGAGAGACAGATATAACATTTTAATAAAAAGAGTCTGCTACATCCAATTATACTTGCTATTTGTAAGTCCCTATTTTAACATAAGGTATGTACAAGGGGAAAATTTGAAAATGTTGCAAAATACCAGTGTCCTTTAAATGCCAGACAATCAAGTCGCTTCCTTTCGTTAAAAAAAAACTTATTTTATCGCTTCTCTCATACGATACCACCATGTGGAGAAAGGCACCATGGAAGTTACTGTGAAACAAGGAGGATTTTTCAAGCAAATTCTGGTCGATACAAAGTACCAGAAAAAAAAATCAGTTAAACAATCTTGCATACACTAGCTGGGAAGAGACCATGGTCGTACATATGTGTGCAGCACAAGGGACGAAGCATTTCCCCGCCTATTATTATACTGGGAAGAGCAGGGCATTTTCGGAGCATTCCATTGTTTCGTAATCTTTTTTTTTTCACAAGGCAGGGGGACAAAATGTCAGACATTTTTACTCCCATCCTCTGCCTAATGATCACTCTTACTGAGGGAGTTAGTGTATATAAATGCTCCGAGAAAAGGACATGACATGACCTTGATTCCATGGTGTACAGTCACACG
This sequence comes from Disparrhopalites patrizii, assembly GCA_034698585.1. Lineage (NCBI taxonomy): Eukaryota > Metazoa > Arthropoda > Collembola > Symphypleona > Sminthuridae > Disparrhopalites > Disparrhopalites patrizii. The sequence continues at coordinate 59,865 of JAQGBT010000180.1, forward strand.
GCTTCCTAGATTACTTCTGAATTTTGCACGGGTGAAGTGCACAAGTCCACTCAAATATCTTTTCTACCTTCTATGATATAAGCTTTGTTAATCCGAGCAGAGTGGAGCCTTTTTTGTACTATCATTGACAGGGGGAAATGATGGGAGGGAAAGGAAACAGAGCGGGATTGGAGAGACGAGCAAGCGAGATCTCAATTTCACGGATTAAGCCCTATTACAGTACACGCGAGACGCTGGAGGTCCGAACTATGTACCGGCAATTTCCACAGGATAAGAAACATGTTGTAGAAGCTAACTTCCTCTAAAAGTACATTTGACATGAGCCCAAAAACAAAGGACAAGTTTGGTAACAAAAGGGGTAAGCAACAACTTGGATTTCCAAAACCAAAAAAAAAGTCAGAGAACATCTCTATCGTAGCTCTGTTGTGCCTCCACTCATGCATGAAATCAGAAGGATGCATGTCTTTCCAGAGAGAATGCAAAGTGGGAGAAGGCGGATCTCTTTAGCCGGAGGTCCACATAATTTTCTACTGCCCTGACACATGTCACATTTCCCTGTCACAAAGTGTACGAAAATACAATATCCAGTACAGCATCTCTGGTGATGTGTACATTTTTTCAAAATACACATGCATACAGAAACGAGCCCACGATGACTAGAGGCGTAAGAATCCAGGAATCCAAATAACCTGATAGGGTATATCATGGGAGGAGATGAGAAAAAAACGGATTCCTATACACAGTCACGATTATTTCCTTGAGTCAGTCCAATACATCTCCGTATGCAAATATTTCAAAATAAGATTGCAATCAAGCATGTATTCGCTAGTGAAGAAGCTCAATGTATTTTTGTAAAACAAAAAGACAACTACTGTCGGAACTTACTTACTTAGAGGAGAGAAAGACAGGGAGAGAGACGAGAGAGGAAGAGACAAGGATCCTGTGACTATTTGATTAGTGAAAAACATTTATCTTCTTTTCGGGTGGAGGAAAGTTTTTTTATGTGGTACGAGCTAGTGATTGCATGAGAGCCAAAGTACTGGAAGAGAGTTGTAAAAAGGAAATCCCGGGCAGAATAGATCCACAAGATTCCCATATGCACATAACTATCTGGGCTAATCTACAAGTATCCACACAAATTATGTACAGATTGCCGAAGGGATCCAGAGAACATCTGAATGGTCATTGTCCTCTTAAAAGACTGGCTGGGAGTGCCTGGCAATATTAAGATTTGCCACATGACTGGCGTGGCACTAGAATTAGATATAATAAAAATAAGCAGCGCGCTTAAATAGCGGAAGAAATAAAAAAAAACGTAATTATAGGAGATGAAAGAATTACAAGCTTACCGAAAATGCAAGAGAGAAAGAGTGTCTGATGTGTAAGCAGCGATGAAGGCAATAATCAGCAAACCATTACAATGTAGTATTATATTTTTTGTGGGCTATAAACATTATCCGGAGAGTTATATTTTACTACAAGAATCTTGCTTGGGTTTGAGAAGCGCGGAGAAGTCATCAAAGTTCTGGCCAAGCATTGTCCTTGTGATACAAAGGTCAAGAGTAACTGTACAAGAGCAAGTAGTTTTACCTATTTTTTCTTCATATCGAATGTTTTTTATATACAAAAGAAGTGAAGTTGGTAAAAAGTTGATAGAAGCGAAAATACTTTTTAATTAATGATGAAGTAGAATAATTAGAAAATTGCAGTCAATAAGAAGAAGCGAGTCGACTACATCGCGTGTAACAAAGAAGAAAGTTTCTCGATCATTTAAAAAATTAATTATTGTTCCGGGGAGTTTGCAAAAAAAAATAGAAACAATAACGTTAATCACAGTATCTTTCCAAGACCAAAGGGAAAATAGCCTCTATAATTTCTGCAAAGTAAATCTGTGCAGCCAAAAAATATTGTTGGACTTGCACCAAGAGTCACCAGAAGTTAAAGAATTTTCCACATCATTAAATGGAAACTTGGCAAATGAAAAATAATTCTTCCCCAGCGGTTACTTCACGAAAGGATTAAAATTTTGTAGATGGGAAGCTCAATTTGTTGTGCATTGACGGTCTTTTTTATTTGCTTTTGAAAGTAGATAATCAAGATCACTGATAATTAAACTTGTTCTTTTTGGACGACGGTGTTCAACATGTTTTTGCGAAATAACTCGAATTCTTCGAATTAAAAGGTATAAATTATTAGCAATGACACCAACGTCAATGCTTATGGACGTAATTATTTAAATACAATTTAATATATACATATGTACGTTGTGTATATGTACAGGATACTGAAAGATTGAAGACAAATCTAATAACTTTTTGTAAGAAAGGACTAATAATTTGTCATGCTTAAGAAGTTAAAAAGTTAGAAAAATGTTAGACGAAACTATACCTAAAAAGGCAAAATTTTGATATTTGAAGGTAAAGAATGAGTGCATCGTGCCAAAAGTTCATAAGAAATTTTGTGATCTTCGCGATTAATTTGTAAAATGTCACTTTTGCTTGTAGAATTACTACACACCCTAATTTGTCTTGTATAACATACTCTTTATGCTAAATTTATAAAAGTAACTACAAGATTTTTGCAATTTTTAAATATATAACACCAAAGTCTCCTCGGCAGAAGAGTATTTCTATTTGCCGATGTTTCAATAGAGTCAATTTGAGGAAATGTTCAAGAGTGAAAAGTAGCCAATTGTTGCTTTCTCTGTATATAAAATCACTTGAGAGAAGACTTGCATTTGGCAATGGTTTTTTTTTAAGACTGTATTTACAATAATAAGGCAGACGGAGGTGAAAGTGGAAATGTCCGAAATGTGGACAGACTTGTACTTGCTTTTTGAATCTACCCGCTTTTCCATCCTCGAATCCTTTCCGCCAAACAAGGACCGGATGGAGTTTTTCCCATCGCTTAGCGGCTTAGCCTAATAGCAAAAGAAAGATTCTTGTGTTTATCACAACGAAAATAATCCCATTTTTACTCAAATACAATTTTCATAGTGTTTTCACCATCAGTTTGTCCATTTTTACAATTGGCGTGGGTAGAAAACTGGAAATTATATGGACATTAGATTTAGAAGGAATTCGAATGGGAATTTGCTTGCTCTGTGTTTTGCTGTATTGAATGGCTTGTCGAAAGGAACGCTGACATTTGAAATCACTTGAACCTGTTACGTAGTAAAAATATTGTGCTTTCTCCATAGTACTGAAAATGAACCTCACAAAGGACAGACGTTTTTAGTTGCAGTAATTTTTATTGACACTTGAATATACGGGAATATTGGAATATGTGAATACATCAACCATCAATAGTAACAGAATTAATAAATTATCAAGTAGTCCAATCGAGCATTTGCACTTATTATGCAATTTCTCATCCTCGCAGGTTTTTTGTCTAGTGTAAGTTTCCGTCATGTAAAGTGTTCCATAAACCATTTTATTTTTGGTTTACTTACGCTTTCCAGAAGTCCAGATACAACGATCTTAGCCTACACGCATTCGATATTTATAATGATTTGTCCGCCATTTCCATGTTTTTTTTACATACTTGTAATGCATGATAGTTAGCTAATTATATTTCTCTTCCTACGTTCTACCACCTCCTGTCTACTGACAATACAGCACAACAGCGTACTCGTAGGGGTGCGTGTGTACAATTTTTTAAATGAATAATATCAACATTTGCTCTAGTAACTGTAACTACTTTATCCACAGCACTACCAAGCGCTAGAGAATAGCGCTGTGACATTTATCAACATCACAATGTAAACCACTGTTCAATTTGCCTCAGAATGGAGGTAAATAAACCATGCTAAACGTAAGACTGAAACGGAAATTCAGTGCTAGACTAATCTTAATACGTTGTTTTCACAGCGTCAATCCTCGCAACCGGATGAAACTCAAACGAATTGGTGTAATCTATTTCTATATAACAAATGTATCAATATTAAAGTAGGAACAGCTTACGAATCAAACAGATCTGGTATGTGAGCTTAAATACGGATTCGTATAACAAATACTTCGGAACGCTGCCAGTGCATACTTTTGCAATACATACATTTAAGAATATATGTATACATATGTATACAACAGCGTCTGATAGTGCTCGTGTTACATCACTAATAAATCAATTATAAGATAATTTAGCATAACGAATAATTAGGGAAAAAAGTGAGTACAAATCACTATCCCCTTTCAAGGATTGTACATACATTTCATTACATCTCATTACATATTTTTGCGACGAGAATCTACGTAAGTTCATTTATGTGGTGTGTCGACAGAAATAGCTGAGGCAAAAACAAAGTTTTTGGAGATGGAAAAATGGAGATTAACGTTACGTTTAGCAACGCGTCTCGTACAATCCGCTTCTTCCAATGTACCGCACCCATTTAATGACTTCATGGTCCGAGTAGTTGAGTTTGGGTTCAAAAACTTTCAAGTATCGTACTTTAAAACCAGACGGTGCGAATGGAACCTACAAAATATGGAAATAACAAAACATTATTAACATACACAGCCCTTTGGGGAAATGTACATACCTAGAGACATTACATAAGTACTTGACAATATACATACATACGTATATACCTAAAATATAAACATTCAAGAATGCAAGGGGGAGAAAAAGTACTTGCACTCGGAAAGAGAAATGGTAACGATGGTATAGATTATCCACAATTTATGGGATGGGTAACTTGGCTCACGAAGTCACGAAGACAGTGAAAGAACATATATAATATGTATGAGTATGTGCACATATTATATACACATGTATGTATATATTTCTACAGGAATGTACACTTCAGGAGCCAGTGTACACTTACAAGTACCCTTATAAAAAAAAGTGTAGCTCTTTTTATTATTTTGGGTGCTTGCCTACGCCTTACCTCGAAATTCATGGAAATGGGTGGCCGAGTCCATTTCTTCTTTGTGTCCGTTTCCAGAAGTTCTATTTCAGCTGAGAGTTGTGTCTCCTTCATCCCTGCCATCCTTTTGATCCTAAATACGATAAAAATATATTTATATTAAACTCTACTCCGTAAGAGGATCAAGCAACGTTTTTATATCCGTCTCTAACACTTTCACGGCAAACATGCTAACTCTTTTAGTGCCATACAAAACCTTTGGAGACCTGTATGTAAGTATGTATGTATATGTATACAAATGGCAAAATGTGTACGAAGGGGAAGGAATCCAGGCAAAAGTTGCTTTTTCCCGGACACATTCACAACCGGTCTCACACACAATTCAGGTACCAATGGGCATTAAATCAGATAAAAATGAATGGGTCTATAATAGGAACATAGAAACTATCAAAGAAATCCTTTCACTACTAGAGCGACTCGATACTACACGCATCCTAACATTATTCCGTCCCCCTGGCCATCCTAGTAGCAACGCATTTGTTTCTTGTACAACACAAAAGGGCAACTATACCTTTCGAAGGAATGCTAGTAATATACAAAGACCGATGTGAGAAGATGCAGTGAGAAAGCGTTCGAATAATAATAATAATAAGCCGAGGAAAAGGCGAAAGAATGGACGAACAAGAGATAAACACAAATCAATGCATGCATGATCTAACGTACAGAGACTGGGCGGAAAGCCGAAAATGGCATAGAGAAAATAGATTCCAGTGTTTTGCTAAAGGCCGTGGATACATCCTGTTCTAGTGCATATTCCTACAGACATGTACGACCTAGTGCCATGCTCCTAATTTATGGGGACAGTTTAGCAGTAAAGATTACCCATGGGAAAATCTGAAAATCGACTGAAAGAATTTATTGCAGCCAGTCTGATAAGACTACGAGAAATATTGACAGCACACTTCTTTTTTCGCTTCTTTTCACCTTCCAGTAAGTAAGTACTAGTATAATTTCTTCAGTACAAGACCCATGTCCAGCAAAGCAAGAAGGAATAATAGAAATAGGGTGAGTAAGATACTAAACGTGCCATAAAAGTAGATCTAAAATACAGATCCTAATGTCACTAAAATCTGTCTCATAACATTCAAAAAGTAATTTTACCAAGACAAGATGACAATCGCCGCGCTTCGTTTTAGAAATAAAGAATGGGTACCGACCAAGCTTTTGCTTGGCAACGCATCTACGTACGTAGTACGAACCACATATAGCTCGTAACCGCACATATATACGTTTAGCGAAATATAAGTCTGAACAAAGAACCCATGAAGTGGCAAAATGGTGAGTGGGAATGGGTGGCATTCATCTTTCTTGCACATATTTAAGTCCTATCCTAAACACATTTACCCATTAACAAGGTCCTAATCTATTTTCCGTGATTTTGTTCCACCACGTGATACTTCCGATCATTCAGTATTAATTAAATCGACACGACAATATTAAATTAGGATTTTTGGCCCCACCATCGAAAAACAAAAACAATAATACATAAATATCAACGTAACCCGCAAAGATACAAAGCAACACTCCTAGAGGCAAGAGCTGCTACCACAGGACAAACATGATAAAGTCCAACGTGGCAACATTCGTGAAAACAGAATTTGTACTGCGATCGGCGATAATGTTCAATCAATCACATGCATTGCATTTATCACATTTACATCTTATCTTAGGTTTTTTCCATCATGTAAACGGTACTGGTCGTATAAACGGGTGTCCTAAGCGGGTTGAACCCCAAACTTTATATAAATACTAAATACATACGTCTTTGGAACAATGTATGAACATGTAATTATACATATATAGCGTGGTGTAATAACCTCCCCCCGCCCAGCTACATGGCAAACTACATATCATAAAAAACGTGGCGCAAGCTCATTTTGAAGGTCTTCTAAATCTGCATGAAAAAAACATTTCTTCACAATCGGACAACTCATGTAGAAGCAGAGCAGACGCACACTTTACTAATGGAAGTTTCAGCGATTTCTGCCACAATAAAGTACGCGCGACTTCTTTTTGGTCGCATAGATTAGAGACCGTATTATGATGCGCTTTTAGCCTGAAAGCACAAAAATTCAGTAGCAATTACAAGTAATAACTTTCACTGATGACGGTGAAGTAAAAGTTGTTGCACGAAGATTGCAACAACCTTTGAAATGAACTATTGTATGTGTGAGTACGATTTGTAGTTTGAACTGTAGAGCGGGGGTCCATTGCCTAAAGGTCTACATATCCTGCATATAAGATGTTTTATACTGAGTCAATAGCACCAACGCGCAGACCTTAAAGAGGCTTCAAATCTTGCAAAACACTTCATTGTTATACTAGATTGAAAAAAACAGATAAGCTATACAAATAAGCATAGATCCGCTAGATGTAATGCTCGATGTCTTCAAGTAATCTTCATGACAGCTGCATTAATGTGTGTATGCATTATGCATACATCATACACACGTATTTTTGTATACGGAATAGCTTACCGACTCTGAATAAATAACCTATTCGGTTGCGAAAACAGCAAAGTAACAAAAAATCTAACGGCTCAGTAATATTCAAACGCATTAGGAGTTTGAAAAGTAGGGAAACAATAAAGTCGGCATCTTGCCAAACCATCGAGTACTAATATCAAATGTTTCCACAAAAAACTTCAGACGAATTGTTAACGTTGCAACTTGCAACATTTGCATCCAATAGAATCTACTTTACAAACGATGGTGGACTTACTTCCACACAATAGCGTTTTCCGAAGCCTTGTATTTTGCTTTGCCTTTCATACAGATTAGTTGAACGCCAGAAGTATTCAATGGTGTCGGAATTTTGACTTCTATCTTTTGTCCCAGCAAAGATGGCTTGAAGTTAGACTTTAACACTACTTTTACTTCCATCCGAGTGCGTCCTACTTCTCGGACTAAAGGAATTACTCGGAACGGCAGCGATATATCTTTGGTCGTTCGGTACCTATTGAATTCAACACCATAAACATTGTACTTAGAATCCTTAGATAATTTTAACTGTAGCACTAGTGTTGAAATCAATATGAAGAATTACAATTTGATGTACTTCATTATAAGCTTGTCTCGGAGCAATCGGATTATCTCATTATGCAACAATTAACAAAGCAAATAGAAATAATGGAATTACTTCATCAGCTCGAACTCGCCATCCGGAGGAATGAACGAGATGGAATGCTCCGTTTCAAACTTTGATAACTTAACGCACTGATGAAACTGGCAGTCATCAATGACTACTACGGGCTTTCCAGCACGCGTTTGATCCTCGGTGGTAGAACCTTTTCCTTTTGTTTCCATCACTAGTTTGTCGTTAATTCCAAATTTACATTCAGGCATTCCAGAAAGGTAGGATTTCATAACGACTTTTCCTGCAACGTGTGCTGACAATACCTGACCTACATTATTTCAAAGAAGAGACATTCATTAGAAATACATATTTAGAATATAATTATTATATTTACATGATCAAATTCCTCAACAGACTTAAGCCAGCACGAAAAACGAACAACCAAGCTGTTTAACAGGTGCTAACATTAACTTGGCATTTCCCTGTGAGATAAGATAGAAATGACGGTTTCCTGGTAACCGAAATATTTGTATTTCATTACAATTATTGAAGAACAAGTTTAGGCTACCTTGTGGTGACATAAGAAGATTGCAAAACTCAAGAACATCCAAAAAGAGTTCATTCCTACGATACTTAATCCCTTCACGCCTCCACCCAATCTGCCCCGTGACTTGGGAAGTAATTTGTGCTTGCTCCTCCTTCGTTTGCGACTTCACACCTTGTTGTGTAATGAAAGTTTTCAAAACACCAGTGTCAGTATTTTGAGGATAGCCGAAGTCCAAAATCTCTGCAAAATGTAACATATCAACTTGTATTTAGTGCACCACCAAAGCATTTATCTAGTAGCTATTGTATACCTAAATCAAAATTCAGAATCGTAACACAAGGAATTCACAGAACACATTACTAATCCATTACCCTCCAAAATATTAAAATCAAATAAAAGGTATGCATTACCGTCCAGCAGCTCATAAATTAGCACGAAGTTGTTTTTCACATTTTCCTCCGAAATCTTTCCAAAATAAGATTGCATGCAGTCGATGATCTTCAAAAGGAACTCAAACACCATTGCCGCATTCACATTTTGTTTAGTGACGGCCGCCACCCAGATGTTTGCTCTCTGTACAACCAAAATTCGTTTTAGAAAATACAATCCAGCAAAATTACAAAACATGAGCCCGTTAAGCAAACCAGCATTTCTGAAATGATTGGAACACCCCCTTTTTTTTAGGTTAGCCAGGAACTTAGCAAAGTAGTAAAAACATTAAGAGAGAGAAAACCGAAAATGAGTTACCTTCACATGAAAAAATGAAGTTCTTGCAATGTTTGTGACTGGGGACCGCACTTGCTGACGAGCATGGATGACGTTGACCCTAAAGGCATCAACAGCATTTCGTCCAATGTCATCCCGGTACACCCGTGATATCAACACTTCTCCTTTGTGATTGTAGATAAAAAGTCCTCCAATCATCCTGGTACCTTAATTGTTCCGAGAAAAGGTACTCATTACAATCTTTACCATCCAACTTTCACTTCAAGATCAATATTAGATACTCGGCACCATGTTAATCGTCCCTGTATTGTTGGAGTATCATACAGCGAACACAATTAATCGGTTTGTACGGGCATGAACGCAAATAAAGGACAGTGGGAACTAATCCTTTAAAAAAAATGAAGAAATCAATTGCTTACCTTAATGTTGAGTAACTGGAACTAGCATTTGCCCTCACTGAAGTCACGCCCACCTCCTTCCCGTTCAAATCTTTCTGGACTTGACACAATTATGAGATTATGATTGATCTGCTGAATGTGACGAGAAGACACATCAACGGACAGAATTGCTAATTATTGACTGTCCTCCACCTTGCACTGTCCGATATGCTCCTCGTCTTTCCTATTGCTATATAAGACACGAGTGGAGTTATTGAGCAGACAAAAACCCTGCTCAACTATCACTGTTCACTGTATTACTTATTACTCCTCGCACTGCAACTGCCTAGTATTTGGAAGAATTTGAAAAGGAGGCGTTTTTCCTCACTTGACAGGGAAATGGGAAGGGCCATAAATGACGTCTTACGCAAATCACCGAAACAGTCTTGGGCCCATTCCAAGGCCTCAAAAATGTTTCCTTCTTCCTTCCCACTTTTCCGCCATTCTTTGCTTTGGCTTGGACCCAAACCCGGTCGTACTATTACCCGACCCTTTTTGTAGATTTGTGACCATGATTCAACCGGATCGTTTTTACCCTGTGGAAAGCACCGTTTTGTGTCCCAATATTTTGCAGTATCGGGGAATTTGTTCAGAACTTCGGAAGTAAGAAGGCATCATTTATATGACTGACAGAGCATCCCTTTGGATAGATAAAGCGGTTTTCCTGGATAATTACAATTTAACGATTTAAGCAATTTACACATGGAGGGTACAACAATACATATGATCAAACCCCACGCAGCACTATTATTCCCATTCCTCTGTAATGATTATTAAATCCAGAAAATTCTATGAGTGATGATAAAAATAAATAATGATGAAAAACCCATTCATCCTTAACGCGCATTTTGCTCGCCGGCGTTTAAACTGATTTTCTATCGTCGAAAATGCAACAGCAAAATGACGTTTATTATATGCATATTTTCCGGCGTGTCCTCAGTTTGATTTGATTTCTTTATTTGAGTGTCAAACGGAGATTCAATTATACATTGGTTTATTACCCTGGACACTGTTCTTTGTGGTCAGATAATTAGGCAAGGATGTCAGTG